>CAIGQV010019186.1:5722541-5735254 GCA_903798115.1 Danio jaintianensis | reverse complement strand
GTGTTTTTTTTTACATATCAGAACACAAATGTGTATAATGACATGTGTATGACACAGGTATTACAAGGATATTGTGAATTATGAGGACACTGCTGATGTCCCCATTTCTGAAAAGGCTCATAAATCATAAAGAATGAGTTTCTCTAAGGGGTAAGGTTAGGTGTAGGGTCGAGGTACCCTCAAAATAGTACACTGTAAAAAATGCTGGGTTCCATATAATTCCTTTATGTTGTCCCAACACAAATTGATTAAGTTAACTTAACTGTTTTTACAAATTTAAGTGGATTGAACATAAAACAATTAAGTTGTCGCAAAAAAACCTTACGAATTGTGTTGTTTCGACTCATTTTAAATAAGTAGTTTGAACAAGCAGCAAAAGTATTTTTTTCAACATAGGCTCATTCTGAAAACGTACCCCTATATACATTTCTGGACATCGCGAATTATGTGGCCAGAGGTACGTATGGTTGCATTTCGTCTTTAAAACGAACGCTACGGGGCGGTATGACGCCGTTCCTTTTGCGCTTACCAGCTGACTGCTTACCTCTGTGTGGACAGCTTTTCAGCTGTTGACAGATTGTACAGTGGCTTGCCGCGTAAGTCAGCGGACTTGTGACGTGAAGTGGAGTTGACTGCAACGACGGAGTTCGAGTCCGGCGAAGAAGGATTCCAGAAAGCAGGTAAGCCAAAAAATAAAATAAACAAATACATAACAGGGTGATAATGTAGTAAAATCTGAAAACGTTGTAAAAATCAGGCGGCCGTGAGGGCTTTTCTTTTTCTGGATTGCTTTTGAAAACACTGTTGGTTGGGTATAGTGAAGGAGGAGGGTGGTCTAGTCGATTGGTCAGTCACTCAGTCAAGTCAGTCAGTTGACAGCGGCCTCTGGTGGATTTACGCGAGAAGAGCAGGCGCGAATGGCACTCAAGATTGGCGGAATGGCAATTCAAGATCTCAAAAAGCATACACAGCGGCCTCTGGCGGATTCGCAAAAACAAAAACTGCAAAAAAACGTACCTCCTGGGACATATTTCGCGCGGTCCAGAAATGTATATAGAGGTACGTTTTCAAAATGCTACTGGGTTGATTTTTTTTAATGTACATTTGCTGTTTCTTCATACTACTTATTTAAAATGAGCTGAAACAACACAAATCTTGATTTTTTTTGCGACAACTTAATTGTTTTATGTTTAATCCACTAAAATTTGTAAAAACTGACAAGGTAACTTAATTCCTTCATGTTTTCCCGACACAAATCGATGATGTAGAAACCAGCATTTTTTACAGTGTAGAGTAATAGAAAAAACAGTTTGCACAGAATAAAAACAATGCAAACCTATGGAATGTCCCCACAGTTCACAAACCTGCATGTGTTTGTAGTGGTTTTGATGGTTTGCAAGAACAGACATTTGTATGACATGGGTTTGACCTACAGTTGTACTCGATTAATGTGGTTTACAAACACATGCATTGTGTCTTTGTAATTCAAATCGCTTAGAAAAAAAACATACTTAACAGGGTTTTTTCACATTCAAAATTTGCCACGTTTTCTTGTGAAGGTTTGGCTTAGGGGTAAGGTATGGTCAAATAATAAGTGTTTTTTACTGTATAAAATACATTTCACCTATGGAGAGTCCCCGTAAACCACCAATACCAACACGTGCGTGTGTGTGTGTGTGTGTGTGTGTGTGTGTGTGTGTGTGTGTGTGGACGTGGGAGCTGTTGAGCACATAATAGGACTCCTCACAGCTCCACTTCCGAAGAGTGGTCATATGAAACGTCCATTTCCAGGTCATTCATTCACAGTGGGTCCCTGGTGACCTGAAGACTGTCAAAGGATCGCTCCCATGAGGAGGCCTTGTGCCATGTGAGAGGAAAATATGGCTTAGCATGCTAATCGTTATTTGCAGATGTTAAAAAACTAGTCAAATAGACATATATCATTTGTTAGTCTGTAAAGTAAAAGGTTGCATGTTCCCATTAAATAGTACAGATGGTAGCGCCAACACCTGATTAGGTAAAGTGCTGCACATTTAATATTGCAATTATTATTAGTTTTCTTTTTTAGAAATGCAAAGATTGATTTTAAAAATATGTTTGTGTATGTACTGACCCCAAACTAGTTGTTAATAATTACATATTTAAATGTGTATGCATAGTAAATGTGTACAAAGTAAATGCAATAAATCAAAGGACCAAAGTACATCTTGACTCAATACTGTTGCCAGATCTAGCAAGAACAAAAAAACGCTAAATTTAATACTATAATTTAACCCAAATGCTTTCTCTTGGAAACAAGCCACATAGCAGAATAGTAAGACCTGCACCTGCTTATTTGATTAACTCCTTAAACTGAATCATGCAGCAAAGCACAAATATACCTATTGCTTATAATAAGAGGACATGGCAACACTTCAGGAGCAGCCTTCCAAATAAGCAGCCTTCCATACACATAAAACACGAGGCCTCTGTTGACTGTGGTTCAGTTAAAATCAACCACTATAATGAGTCTGTGGTTGCCGCAATGCTACTTCAGTCAAAAAAATAGCACAACTGCAAGAATTGTCAGAACCTTGCTATGGATACCACACTCTCAATCTTTGCAATTTCGTAAGGGAGTCATTTTCTGTACAAACACGGATTGATAATTAATGGAATTCACTCCCATATTTGCTTCAGTATTTAAAACTACAGGGACTTTTTGTCTCGGGGTTGAAATTGTTCAAGAACACAGTAAAAATAAAAGCACGAATCATCTCAAAAACATCTAATAATTGGTTGCTTTTTTTTTTTTATACGTTGATAACTGTCATAATTAAAACCCCACACAAGACTTCACTTGTTGTTCCATCACTTGGAAATGCTTTGTGAATAATCCGGCAGGCATTATCCACCCAATTAGCCATGTGTTCTTAAAGGTGGTCAGCGCTGGGGTGGTCAGAAATTGATTTGTGAGAGGAACTTGGATGGCGGCAGCGCACTAAACACCTCTGCATGTAATGTATGATCAGGCACAACCCAGTAATATACTGTAGATGTGACTTTTCCATGTAATCGCCGCTGACGAACAAGCCTGCTGACAGCAAAAAAGTGCCTACCACCCTTGCAGCCGCCTATTCACTGTCTTTCAGCAATAGAGGAGCGTGCCAGATGAAGTCATAACCCCTGGCACTCGCCTAGAAACCAGCTCCGTCAGTGCCACTGCAGGATTCCAAAATCCCTAATGCGTAAAACAGCGATTGTGACTCAATTAGGGCTACATGTGGCCCCTGGCAAATGCATTTCAACCAGGCCCATAAATAAAACCTAAATATGAGCTTGCATGTCTCCTAACCGGAGCGCAGCATGTGGTTCTTTCTTTGAGTTGATTACAAGCAGAGACAACCAGCTCTGGACGTTCCACCTCCAATGGACCCTTTTCTGGGTTTCTCAGTAGCAGAAGTTGTCATAGTTGGGTAAACCTAGAGCGCAGTGGTTGGGAGAGTACAACAAATCATTTTTTTACAATCCTATTTGCTGAAATAATAAAAGAAAACTCCACGATGGTGTTATCAAGACTTTCAGAGAAAGGAAAAATGATAACGGCAGCCAGAAGAAAGAACAACATCAAATTTACTGTCCCACCCATGGACGCTACGTTAGAAACAAATATAGGCTCATTCTGAAAACGTAGCCCTATATACATTTCTAGAGATCGCAAATTATGTAGACAGAAGTACGTATGGCTGCATTTTGCCTTTAAAACGAATGTTACTGGGTGGTATGATGCCGATCCTTTTTGCGCTTACCAGCTGACCACTTACCTTTGTATGGACTGCTTTCCCGCTGTTACCAGTTTGTCCAGTTAGCTCGCCATGTACGTCGGCGGACTTGAGATGCAGAGAGGAGCTGACCATGACGACGGGGTTCGAGTCCAGTTCCGAAAGCCAAAAAATAATATAAACAAGTAAATAGCAGGGTGAGAACGTGGTAAAATCTGAAAAAGTGATAAAAATCAGGGGAGGGCTTTTCTTTTTCTGGATTGCTTTTGAAAACACTGTCGATTGGATTTTGGGAAGTGGGTGGGCGGGTCAGTCGGTGAATTTAAAAACACTATTGGTTGGGTTTAGGGAAAGAAGAGGGTGGGTTAGTCGATCGGTCAGTCAGTCATTCTATCAGTCAGTCAGTTGACAGCGGCCGCTGGTGGATTTACGTGAGAAGAGCAGGCGCGAATGGCACTTGCGAGAGATATTCAAGATCTCAAAAAGCGTACACAGCACCCTCTGGTGGATTCGCGAAAACAAAAACTCCAAAAAAACGTACCTCCTGGGACGTATTTGTTGCTCTCCAGAAATGTATATAGGAGTACGTTTTCAGAATGAGCCTGGGTTGTTAGAAATAAAATACATACATAAATACATATAAATATTCATATGTTTTTTTTTAAAGAATCTAAATATTAAAAACTTTCAAGGATTAAAGATGCTGAAGACCGTTAAACGCATCTTGTGAAAAGACTCCATCTTTTTTTATTGTGTCCTGGAAGCTTCAGGAGAACGTTGAGACAACCAGTGGATCCACCAAGGGTTTCACCGAGGTAATTGTTTGGCCTCTTTCTGTATTTGGACAGGGGGGAAATTGTACCCTTTGCCACCCACAAGCACTCAATAAGGCCCTATCCAGTTAAACTGCCAAAGTGAGACATCTGGACAAAGAGGTCTTTTTGGAGATGCGGAATAACACTGGATGTGGACGGGATGAGGCGATTGGAGCTGTCCTCCTGGGAATAGGAGTGGCAGTGTCGTTGCTCTAAGCCGTTGAAAGGTGCACAATACAACAGGATATCACATTGTCTTGTTTGACAAATGGATTCGCTGCGGTGACTGGGGCAACAGCAGCGCTGAGGAAGTTCAACTCAAAAAAGCACTACAGGCTCTTAATTAATTCCCTAACATTGTAATCGGATCACTTTAATAGAATAATATCTTAGATCATTACAAAGCTGCAAAATGCAAACGTGACATGCATTTTATTTCTAAGAATAACCGAACCCACAATAACATAAGAGCAATTCCAGTGTTATGGATGTGACATTGCAGTGAAAACTCAAAACATAAATTCACAGAGAAAGTATATGTTAACATTATATTAAAACATATGTCTATATTTTCCAAAACAACTAACCACAGAGTTATAGGATCAGAAATATATCAATCCATAGCCATTTTTTATATTTTAAATGAGGAAAATAAACATGCATTATGGATGTGACCAAAAAAGTTAGTTATACAACATACTTTGTAGAAATTCTGTGCAAATCCTAGAAGAAATAATGCTAATCAAAAAGATAAGAGTTGGCTCTCTATAGAACGAAAATGATTGATTTTATTTCATTTGACATTTTTGCATTTATGAGGAAAAAGCTTCGTTATGGATGTGACAAATGTGAAATTGGCACTTGTGTGACTTTGGTAAATCAAATATAACTGTTTGAAAACATTGACAGACATTTTTGGATATTTTTACAGTACTGTAAAACACAAGCCTACACAAAAAAACTTCCCTAATTTGGTGAAAACTTAATTTTTTTCACGGCAAGGTTGACATTTGCATGGAATTGCTCATAAATGCAAAAAACTGTAAGCAACTTGATTAATAAGAACTAAAATGTCACTCTGTTTACCTGGATCCTAACAATCCATTTTCAATGAGACTCTAGTTGCCCGTTCTAAAAAACAAAGTCACATGACAATATCATTCAGAACGATACGGCCAAATCTGATTACAATTGATTTCAGCTTGTAAGGGGTGATTTAGAATGTTTCTAATCTGATCACTAAAAGATGTGAATGCTCATTCAGAATTAGAGCTGTGCCGATAAACGTTATTATATCGAATCGCAATAAAATCCATGTCAATAACAATGATAAGCTCTGGACTTTTTTACTCTATATTGATCTAAGAGCAGCGACACAGTGGCTCAGTGGTTAGCACTGTCGCCTCACAGCAAGAAGGTCGCTGGTTCAAGTCCTGGCTGGGTCAGTTGGCATTCTGTGTGAAGTTTGCATGTTCTCCCCGTGTTGGCGTTGGTTTCCTCCGGGTGCTCCAGTTTCCCCCACAGTCCAAACACATGCGCCATAGGTGAATTGAATAAACTAAATTGACCGTAGTGTATGTGTGTGAATGAGTGTGTATGGATGTTTCCCAGTACTGGGTTGCAGCTAGAAGGGCATCCGCTGTGTAAAACATATGCTGGATAAGTTGGCGGTTCATTCCGACTAAGCTGAAGGAAAATGAATGAATGAATGATTGATCTAAGAGCCAATCACAGCACAGAAATGTGCAACAATGGGAATCTAAAAGTGTGTTGATATAAGAGATGTAACGAATTTTCGGCCACCTCAAATTTATCATCGGATCCTAATTTTTGTGGCTTCAGTCATTCTCCAGGTACTCTTTTAAATCCGGAAGCATTAAAAACTTATATCGAAATATATATCGTTATCGTTCAATATGGAAAATAATTATCGAGATTGCATTTTTGCCATATCACCCAGCCCTACTCAGAATGGAAACTGAAAACTGGAAAGTTCTCCAATGTGCATAATGATAAATGATAAATGGAGACTTGTTCTACCATCTGTGAAGTGGTGCAGGACAATGATGTTTCAGACTTTCATGCAAATGTGTCTTGTCTGTTTGGGGAATGAGGTATTTTTAACTGCTTGATAAATTTATCTTGTGTAGTACAAAATCTTTATGGGCCTGCCATCTCCTGAAATAGATAAATATTAGGTCGACTTTCTAAAACAAAGAAAAGAAGCAGAAGAATGGTCTACTGGTTAGTCTAGCCAAAACTGTTTTTAATACGCATCATGGGATTTATTGGGTTAATGGATTTCCATTGCAGTCTATGCTCATGGATTTTTATTGGATGAATAGACTCAATAGAGCACATATGTTTTTATGGCTACTTTTAGAATGCATGTTTGTGTTTCCAGCATCATTTATGCAACATCTCAATATTGACATAAAAATAGGTGGATGGAAACAGCTATTGTCTTCCTACAATGTCAGACGGTACTGACATTTGCAAGAAATACAATAATAAAAAAGGTTGCAAGTTAGCACTTGTTTTTTGGACTGTACAGCAAAACAAATGTAACAAACACACACACACACACACACACAAACACGTAATATTAAAGTGAAACGTGAACCTACAATTATCTACTGTATGAAAATCCCTCTAGACTTATTTCACACACTTTTATGAGCCTGGCAAGTAATCAAATCAAACACAGACTGATTTTAACAAAGCCAATATGCTGGCAAACCCAGTGCCACAACACAGTGTTTCACTTTTTACTGTAGATGTAAACTTGCAGTCTTTGTAGTGTTTGTAGGCTTTCAAAAATACAAAGATGTATCACAGAAATGAGTTCTTCAACAAAACCCTTGACATGAAATATGACTGGATATAGCCATGTACAGAGCTTAACAATGACTGGCAGGGGGTTTTATTGGACTTTTGCTGACAGATCTTGCACTCTCACACAGCATGATTTGTGAGATCCTAGAGTACATAAACACCCTTCAACTGTTGCTTCTTCTGGGCTGTTGATCAAGGGCTTTTAACACTAACGACCGCAAAAAGGAAAGAACAAGATGGATGCCCACTGCTCAGGACCTCAAATGCTTTGCAAACAAACACAAAGCTAGTGTTTGTTTGTAGACAGACACACTTGACCCCAACTGTGCTGCAGACAAAAACAATAAGTAAACAGACTCTCGTCCCGATAATTGCCATGAAGCCTGTAGCAGAGCTCCAGCTCATGATATATGGGGCCGTGTCCAAAAAAATCACCCCTATTTATCCTTCTGAATCCTCTCATTAATATGGTCTACTATATGAACGAAAAAAAAAAGTCTCAAAAGTGCTACCAATGCCATCTTCTGACATGTTGCAATGATCGTAACGTTTCCTCATCGGGCTAGCTATTGAGCTTGCATTATGAAAGTGACTGAATAGGTGCACTTGGTGTTTGAAACTGAGGTAAAGTTGGTTTTATATTTGCACATTCATTCAGTCACAAATTGTGAAATGCTCCCTATATTGTTTACCATAGTACTTTGAATATTTGGTCTGAAATCACATGTAAATACGACTTTAAAACAACATTAGCACTGTTTATTTGACTGTGAACAATGTTGTACTTTGATAGTCATTGGCTGCTAATATGATTTCACTATTTAGAATTTGCAAATAATACCTTTCTGAAATTATATTATTAAGGAGATAGTCCGAATGTGCGACTAAACCAACTTTACCTCAATGTGTTCGAAGTAGTGAACATTACTTATATAAGTCTGTCACCCTAAATGATGCACTGTGCAATGCTAGATTCAGACTACACAATATTTTTGCCTGTTATTATAGTCGCTTTGTCAGACTAATAGTTTATTGACAACAAATGCTATTTTGTTTGGTTCTATTTGTAGTAAAAATATGGTTCATTTTTAAAATTGAACAGGCACCATGATAGGCATTAAGAAGTACACTGCAAACTAACTACATGAAGTTGAACAAAAGGTTACAATTGAGGGGGAGTGTGCTCATTAATTTTATTCGGTAAGCTACAATGTCATTCGATTATGTCATGAAAGTATACAGAATTTCAAATATTATGAAAAAACTTTTTGAGGCTTTGAAACTTCATGAGCAACCTCTTATAAAAATGAACCATTCCATGTAGGCTATATTGATTAGCACAACCTATATGTGAATCATATTTTAAACTCAAACACAGTGGTTAAACTATGGTTAGGGGTCAAAACTATCCATTCTTAATTTTTGTAAAGCACGTTCAAACAGCAGCTAAATGCGACTCCATGTCTTGCGTTTCAGTTCTCAACTTCATTAGTCGACTCAGGGATATTCACGAGAATAACAACCGAGCAAGCAACACAAGAACTGCACACTCGACTCGCGTGGTTTACGTGTTATAATAAGTAGTTTCGGTAACTCACAGAGAGGACGAGATAAGCTGTGCTTCGCTTGTCATCTGAAGGTTTTCATATTCATTCACCGTCTTCACCGGAGATGTTCCCGCCAACTATTCTGCGCATGTCAGGCACAGCTGTCCATTCACGTAATACTTTCAGGTAAAGACATGATATCTCGCGCCTCGATGTAACTGTCGTCGTAGTGGCTTTGCTCACGTAGTTATGTTTTATATTTAGGTTAAGATATGAAATTCGTGGCTATTTCGAGAACAAATAAGGAATAAAAAACGGAATTATCACTTTCAAAATCAGCTTTATGTGGCAGTCAATTTCCAGGGGACATTTTGTTTATTTTAAATTTCCCGTTTGATATATGTAATTTCCAAACGAATGTCAGTTTCGTTTTTAGTTTGTCAGTATTAGGTCATAAATAGACATGCAAGCAAATGCTATAGACCATTTCAATGTGGTGATGTCATTGGCCCATGAACATTTCCTGCTTGTTATTAAGCTATTTCATAAGTGTAACAAGAGGCAATTCAATCATAACTTAATGTTAAAACAGCTATCATAACGTTATTTATCAATATGTGGCTCTTTTTGGATTCTCGGAAGCTTTAGAAATTAAAAATGTAAAACAGGAAATACATTGGGACCATTGTTTTTGTTTACATCCCTCAAAATGGTCTATAGGGCCTTTTAAAGTGAGTTGTGTATCATGATGTGGGGTTTTTTCAACTACTTGTGAAGAAATTCACTTCCTTTCGGTGTTTCATCCACTAGTCAAACCCATACCAGAGCTGACAGAAAAATCCACCTTTTGAGCCAGAATTGGTCTTTGGTTGTCACACATGTGAAGTGTTTTCTGAAATTAGACAGGATGGAAAATCAAACTGAATTTGAACCGTGAGAGCTGACGGACCAAGAATTTCAAGGAATATCTGGGTTATTTTCAATTGAATGTCTAAATGGACAACATCTGTGACTTGATGTCATATGAAATTACAAACTGTCTCCCCAAAAAATGACTAGTAACCTATAGCTTAAAGTTATTTGAGTTTTGTGGTGTTCAGATAATGTCTAATTTGAAGGTCAGCAATACATGTAATGGTATTAGGAGTAAACTGGCTTTAGCTTATCTCCAGTTCACATAAGAAAATGATCATGATTCAATTATTGAAAATTGATCACGGTTGTGTAAACCAAACCCTTGGATGCTTTTTTGAACAAAAACAAATTTATCTCATATCATTATTATAATTAGCTGTCATCATGATTGATAATTATATACAGTATCCATCACAACAAAGTACAAAAAAGTCATATAATTATAAAGTGGCACCACAAAGTCAGTTTGGTTTTCGAATGACCCAAAGAAAGAAAGCAAGAATAAACCAATGGAGCCTTATTCAGTAAACAAAGACATATCAAATAAATAAATAAATCATAAATGTCTGAGCTTTAAGTGTATTCTGACCTTCTGACCCAATGAGTGTTAAAAGCAAATAAACAAAATGATTTCTGTGACGCACATGACGTTATTCTGCTGTTTACAATCTGTCAGATTCAATCAGTTGTGTTTGGACACATCAAGACACATATGCGAAGACTTCCTTTCATGTTGATGCTTACAAACATAAATTAAGAAAATATTCAGTTTTTCTTGCCGCTCTCTAACGATCTAATGATGACAGATGTCAAAAGTCTTTCCAATTTTAACATTTTGTCTCTTAATTAGTAAAATACACAAATGGGTCATGATGAGTATGACTTTATAAAAGGCAGCATTGCTGCTGTCTGATGCATGGGTTATGACACACTGAAAAAAATGATTCATTGGATTTACTTTTTTTTTTTTTAAGGTAAGTGGTTGCAAACAATTTATATGGGCTAAATTTAAACAAATTAAGTAAAACATTACTTAAATTTAATTTGTTTGTTTAAATTCAGCCCATATAAATTGATTGCAACCACTTATGTTAAAAGAATTAGTAATTCCAATGAATCATTTCATTTTTTGTCTTTTTAGATCTATAAACAAACAACATTTATAAACAATATGCTTATAGCTTATAAACACAAAGTGTTTTTAAGCTATAAAGAAAGTATTTCAGAAACTCCAGATCTACTGGGATTTTCACACACAGCCATCTCTAGAGAGAGAAATGTCAGAAAAAAATAAAATATCCTATATATACACATTTCCTATAAGAACAATGACAAAAGAGAGATTGATTTATTCACAATGCCCAAAAGACATTATAATTTGAACGGCATCTACGCATATGTCAGTCTGTTTTTCATTATCCCAAGGTCTCCATAATCCTGGACCATGCCGTATCCTGAGCAGATGCTGTGGTGGTCGTGGAGGAGTGGAGAGCATGAGGCTGATTCCTGAAAGACCCCAGTGACAGACACGTCTCCGCATTGATCCCGTGGGCCAGCCTGTACACCCGCCGGTGACCTACTCACACCTGCAGCTTCTCCACGATGGACGTCCAGCGTTCTCCAGCCTCCGGCACCTAGACTGCAGCTCTGCACAAGACGTTTGGCCAGAGGAGAAATGGTCGTGCCCAACTGAGCCTGGTTTCTCTCAAGGTTTCTTTCCTTCACTTTCATCAATTGGTGAAGTTTTGCTCCTCGCCACTGTCGCCACTGGCTTGGTTTGTTTGGGACTTGTGGAGCTGCACATCGATGGATTTGCTCTTCAGTGTTTGGACTTTCAGCAGTGAAAATTAAATCACAATGAACTGAACTAAACTGAACTTCAACTCTGAAAACTGGACTGACACACTTTCAGTTTACTAGAACTTATGTTGCTTTGACACAATCTACACTGTAAAAGCGCTACAGAAATAAAGATGAATGAATGCGAAGTGTCGAGTTCAGAGTAAATCTATTTCTGTGATGCACATGACTTTGTTTAGCAGTTTAGATGACCTGTTAGAATGGATTGTTTGTGTTTGGACATTTGAAAAGCACACATGCGATAGTTCTTTCCCATTATGATCCTTTGCAGACATAAATTAAGATAACATCTCTGACGCTGAGTCATGTTGAGATAGCATCGCTCACATTTGATGTTGTTTGTTGAGATTTCTTTAACAAGTGCCGCCTTTGCTTTTGAAATCCGCTCCGTTTGCAAGAAATGTGTCTGAGTTTCCAGCCGGCACTGGTTTGAATACAGCAAAACTGACGACCTGGTTAATCTAATGATGACAGATGGTCTCATAAATCCTCACAAATTTAACATGTTTTTTGTCTTCTAATTAAAAAAATACATGACCGGGTTATGACAGGTACGAAGTTCTTGGAATTCCCGTCTGGCATCTGCTGTGGAGTAATGAGGAAAACTCCGGAGTGATTGCTTCACCAGGAAGAGCTCCAGAAATAAGGGACTGGCATATTGCAGCCAGTGTGTTTGGATAAACTCTAAAACAATTACAGTGTGACCTTGGCCTCGGCGCATGTGGTAGGTTTGGCCTGATTGAAATGATTTAAAATCGTAAGAAAAATGGCTTGTGTCAAGAGCAGAAAGAGAAAAGAGTAATGGAAACTCTGAGTCGTTGCTGAAACTCTGGCGGATAAAATTCCTTTTTTTAACAAAGCCATAGTGTGATATATCTATCTATCCATCCATCCATCCATCCATCTTTCTATATCTATCTAATCCACTTGTCTGCCCGTCCATCCATCCATCCATCCATCCATCCATCCATCCATCCATC
>CAIGQV010019186.1:5675803-5713144 GCA_903798115.1 Danio jaintianensis | reverse complement strand
CGCTTTTAAAGGTGCAGTATGTAAGTTTGACACCCAGTGGTTGAACTAAGTATTGCATTCCTGGATCAAAACACACGCAAGCGCAGGTTGCCAGATTGACGACACCAACAGAAGCGTGCCTGACTATCGAGACTAAATGCTGATTTCAGTCGTGTTCTAAATAAAAGCAACAGCAACCGATAGAAGGAATATTCTCCATATTAAAAGGAGTTTTTGTTCTAACCAACACCTAAAATTCATATTTTAGAAGGGGCTTCTATTTTTTGCAGCTGAACAGAAAATTTGATAACAATGATCACCTCAGGTAAACCTCATGTGCTTTATTCAGTGTTAAATGCTAACAATGTGAGTTTGAATGCCATTTTACATGACATTTATTGCCATACTACTGAAAGCAGCAGCAGATAGTTCACCTCAGATCTTGAAAATAAAATAAACCGTTTGAAATTAAACTTTAGAACTGTGAAATAATGCAAACAAACACATATCAGTGATTCAGCATCTACATAAACCTTACCATTTCGTGAGTGAGTGCACATTCTGTGCTTCTGAATGGCTGTATTTAAATCGACTTATTTAAATTATTTAAATAAGTCGTATTGTCGTCTGGTGCAAACACCAAAATTGCTTATCGCTGCAAATCTCGTCATGTAATGTGTTGTTAGGACACGGAGTTACAATGTAACTTGCTCACCTAATGTTTACGTTCGTAATATTTATATTATTTGCTAATTAATAACCTCATGTGGAACTCTGAATCTGAGTCTCATTTCAGAGTCTGCTACTGTCCACCGGAGGTCGCATTTCGGTCACGGACACATGCTTTGAGAGCCTTTCTGACTGAATGAATGAAATATGCAGTTTTCCACCAAGGCAACCCGGGGTGCTGAAATATAATTGTCTAAACTGGCAGTGGGCGTGTTAAAGGGACCAAAACAAAGACAGACGTTCTGGCACGTAACACACATTTTCAAAGCTGAATAACTGACTTTAGCATTGTTTTTCAGATAAACAAGAATGTTCACTTAGCATGTTTCTGAAATATCTGCAAACATATTATGGAATTTTAATGCTTTAGAAGAGTCAAAAACTTACATACAGCATCTTTAATGAAACAGGTTTACTCACTTCTTTTTTTAAATAAAGTAACTAATCTCTTTTAATATTAAAATGGTTATGTAATAAAAAAAAATGTCCATGGAATATTTTACTGACAGAACAAAAACAAATCAGAGCATTTAGATCTGAAAAGACACTTAAACCATCAACTCCGGCACTTTATCAGTAATAATTGAAACCTCCAGAAAAGATGCCCGGAGTGCTTCCTCACACTGAGCATCCACTGTTTTGCTTCATTCCCGACCCAAACCCACCCTGTTCAGGCACACATTCATCTGCATCTCACCCTTTATCACAGCTAAGTAAGTCCTGCAGAAAAGGAGTCCTCGTCCGTTCCTCTCCCAGCGGGACGCAGGGCCCCCAAGGTGCAGCTTGTTTTGTATGGAATGTCCCCTCTTAGATCCTCTGGCACACGTGTAGCCTGGACCTGGAGAAGGAGGTGGCGTCTTTCCATACCTTGCAGGCTAGTCCTTTGGCACAGTCGCAGCGCTGGAAGATCTCCAGGCCGTGGGAGCCTTTTTTGCGCTGTTTGGTGCAGACTTCACCCTGCCGCAGGACGGGCTTACAGATTTTGGTCCAGAAGTGGCGGGCGCAGCAGTAGCCCTCCGAGCAGTCGGACGATCGGAGGCAAGGGTCGCCTTCGTGAGCTACAAGTGAATGGACAAGAAAAGTGTCAAACGCTTAGGATAAAAATTAAATAGAGAATATTGTTGGGTTCCATAAGTGCAAATAGGGCTCCATGATTCTGGCTAAATTGGGAATGACGATTTTTTTTTCTTAAAATCAAGATCACAATTTTCTCACGATTCTGTACATGTAAAATAAAGGTTAATATGAGTAGGCTATTATTATTGTTATTTCTCAAACATATGGTAAAACAACAACAATAATAATAATATTAGGCCTATGTGTAGGTCTACTGTTGGTTAATTTGTATAGACTTGGAGCGGTGGACTTTAAATGAACAGACTTTAAAAATGTCCTAGTTGTTAATTCACAGTAAAGTGATGACATTAGAATACAACTATTCATAACTCTGAAGTTGAATTATTATGTTTGAGACTTATGCTCGTCATTTGTCATTGACAACATTATTAGACCATTTTTTCACTGGTAAAATGAGACATTTGTCATTATCAGATTGCCTCTTGCATTATATTCAATGTTATATAGGCTAGAGTAGTTATACTGACCCAGTAAACATTTATTTTCATGCACAACACTCTGTGTTCATTATGAAAGAAAAAACATATCAAATGCTTGTCGTAATCATAACTTTAAAATGCGATATGATCATGTAAATGATGTGCGCGCCGGTTTCACTTTCACTGCCGAGTGCAGCTCATGTCATGGCTGCCGTCACTCTGAGGAAAAAAAACATACATGCAAATCATACTTCCCGCGCGGCTTCCAAAGGATCGCTATGTGTAACAAACTGAACGTTATTTACAACTTTATTACCTGTTATTCACAGCCTATGCAGGTTCTGTTCACTAAAGTAGACATCATTGGCAGGCACGCGCACGTCCTCTAGATAGTAAACAAACAGTGCGTCAGCTCACGTGTGATTTCGCGGCCGAGATGACGTCATTACATTAAGACAGAAATGACATTTTTGGGTGAATTATACCTTATAAATACAGTATGTGACATTTTTAACACCATTTGAAGGTGTCCATGTTGCTGAGCAACGTATATAAAACAACGTGAAGACCGTCTTAACGCTTCTCTCCTGACCTTGAAAATATAATTGGCTGAATCATAGAAAAGCTGAATTAAGATCGTGTGGGGGTCGAATCGAGATTGTGATCTTTTTTCGTTTAATCGTGCAGCCCTAAGTACAAATGCATTGACTTCGTCTATAGCTACCCTGTAGAAACTATCTGTTAATTAACAGTTTTCATATTTTGTGATTCACAAGTGGTTTCTGTTTATTTATGGTTGTGAATTGCATTATGGGATGTTGATCTCTGCTCAGTCGATTTTGATGTTGAAAATTCAACTCTACAGTTTAACAAAGTGACTTATTGACATTTTAGTAGTGTATAAGATATAATATTTAGAGAAATAAGTCTGTAAAATGACAGAAAATGTACTGGTGGTATATTACAAGCGTAATATACAACACCAACCCAGACAATATATTGCTTTAGACTATTAAAAATGTTCTTAAAAGTCACTTTTTTGAACTTTTCAAGGTTAAAAGTTGTTGGAAGAAAGATCAAGCTCCCATAGTGCAATTCACAAGCACAAATAAACAGGGGGAAAATAAAAACATGAATCACAAATTACGGAAAACTGCTAATTTATGGATATTTTTTAAGGGTGTAATAACTAGGTCCACACAAAATCTGTGCGTGCATAGTTATGAGCCCATCATTCAACCTATTGATTTACTCATGTAAACGTGTGTAAATATGTATTAAGTTTTATATTTATTTCAGTAATATTATTGAATAATACGCAATGTTTATGTTTTTTGTACAGTTTGTAAAAGTCATATTTTCTGTCTTTTAGAAGATATATTATATTAATGACTTGCTTTGCTTACCAAACAAGTGGTTCTAACTGGATTTGCAATGTAAACCTTAAATATTACTTATTTTTAATTTTATGTGTTAAATTTTTATTTACTATACTCTCAAAATTATTTCGGATATATCCGCAGAAGGGTGACACGGTGCCTCAGTGGTTAACACTGTCGCCTCACAGCAAGAAGGTCGCTGGTTCAAGTCCCGGGTGGGTCAGTTGGCATTTGTGTGTGCAGTTTGCATGTTCTCCCCGTGTTGGTGTGGGTTTCCTTCGAGTGCTCCGGTTTCCCCCACAGTCCAAAGACATGTGCTATAGGTGAATTGAATAAACTAAATTGGCCGTAGTGTATGAGTGTGAATGTGAGAGTGTCCCCTGGTGCTCCACAGAGAGATTTAGAAGGTCCTTTTTCCCAACCGCTGTCAGGTTTTTTAATGAAGTGGTGTACTTTATATGTGTATGTGTATTTACTGTGCTGTGATGTGTAGTTGGTGCAAATGGTGTGTTGTTTTACTGTTGTTTGGTGTGTTGTTGTACTGTTTTTGTGGTATTTGTTGTTTAATAATTTATTGGGGCGACACGGTGGCTCAGTGGTAAGCACTGTCGCCTCACAGCAAGAAGGTCACTGGTTCGAGTGCCAGCTGGGCCAGTTGGCATTTCTGTGTGGAGACAAAAGACATGCGCTATAGGTAAATTGAATAAACTAAATTGGTCGTAGTGTATGTGTGAGAATGTGAGAGTGTATGGATGTTTCCCAGTACTGGGTTGCAGCTGGAAGGGCATTTGCTGTGTAAAACATATGCTGGATAAGTTGGCGGTTAATTCCGCTGTTGTGACCCATGATGAATAAAGGGACTAAGCCGAAGGAAAATGAATTAATGAATAATTTATAGTGTTGTGACTTTTCTCCACATATTTACTTCACATTCAGATCGGCCTCCATCCAGCAGCCATGTGATCCCCCCCCCACCCCGGTTCCTTAAACTATTTCACTTACACATTCTGTACGTCACATGATGAGAACCATATCTGTTACATGTGCAAATTGCAAACTTCTTACGCACACGTTTTATCTCTCATGCAAATATTCCTGACAGCACTCAAGTGAAATAAAGATAATAAAGTGCAACCAAATACGTCACTGTCACAGATACGCATCGACAACACAAACAAATGCAAAACAGCCGGAGCTCGCCTTTCTAACAATAGCACAGCATGAAAATATACTTTTATATTTCTATTTTACATCACAGAACTGCAATCTAAAGCCAATACATTTGACAATATATTCATTCATTCATTCATTTTTCTTCAGCTTAGTCCCTTTATTCATCAGGGGTGAACCGCCAACTTATCCAGCATATGTTTTACACAGCGGATGCCCTTCCAGCTGCAACCCAGTACTGGGAAACATCCATACACACTCATTCACACATATACACAACAGACAATTTAGTTAATTCAATTCATCTATAGCGCATGTCTTTGGACTGTGGGGGAAACCGGAGCACACGGAGGAAACCCATGCAAACACAGGTAGAACATGCAAACTCCACACACAAATGCCAACTGACCCAGCCAGGACTCGAACCAGCGACCTTCTTGCTGTGAGGCGACAGTTCTAACCACTGAGCCACCGTGTCGCCCCCTTGACAATATATTTGATGGGAAATTAGATACTCTCACACTGTAGCTTAACCGTTAAAACATTTTCTGTATTGCATTATACGAGGCCTGCATATAGAAAGAGTGTTGGCGGTCCTGGTTCGAGCAAATCATTTCCTGATACACTATATTAAGTAATTGGGCCATTTGGGGAGAACCTGATATGCTTCACTAACAGACTGCTTTACTCTTCAATTAGCGAAGCAAACATTTATTATACATATAACATAAATGGTACTTAGTCATGCAAGGGCTTTTTTACTTTCTTGTGTGTGTGAAAAATATGGCATGAAAGCTTTTCCTGACAAAATGCTAACACAGTAAATAGCCTTCCTGTAACAAAACCACAGTTTCCTGACTCTTTTTTCCATGGTTTTGGAGTCATGATGTAAGAGGACATCAGCTTCCACCTGGTTTGTTTGCATGTGTGTAGTTTGTGACAATAAATTTTTTTTCCTTCCTTTCCTTTTTTATCACTGGTCACCACAGCGGAATGAAACGCCAACTATTCCAGCATATGTTTTACGCAGTGGATGCCCTTCCAGCCGCAACCCAATACTGGCAAACACCCATACACTCACATTTACACACACACACTCATACACTACGGCCAATTTAGCTTATTCAGTTCACCTATAGCGCTTGTCTTTGGACTGTGGGGAAAACCGGAGCACCCGGAGGAAACCCACGCCAACACATGTATAACATGCAAACTCCACACAGAAATGCCAACTGACCCAGCCGAGACTCGAACCAGCGACCTTCTTGCGACATGACAGTGCTAACCACTGAGCCACCGTGCCGCCCGACAATAAATCAGCATAGAAAAAAAAAAAGAAATACAAATATATATTGTTTTCTCTAGATTCAATAGTTTTAATCATATTCTATGCTAAACAAAATTTAAAACATGTCTCTACACAGTATAATGTGGTTGTTTTTCCATATGTTTATACTTTTATATATCATCATGGGACTTTTATCTCTGCCCAACAACTTCTGATGTCAAAAAGTTTGATAAAATGGCTTTTATTTATGTTTTTTGTAGTTTATTAATTAATAAATTAATAAATTAATGTTGGTTATGTGAATTATGATGCAAAATCAGGTAATGAAGTGTCAGTTCTGATATTTTCTTACATCTTCTTATATTTTTTTCTATATTTCTATATTGTTTCTTATATCTTCTTATATCTTATATTTTTACATTTATAATTTAATAATAATTTTTTTAACACATTTAATATATTTTGGAAAATTACTTAATTTTTAGTAGTTCTTAAAAAAAGAATATATATATATATATATATATATACAGTGCTCAGCATATATAAGTACACCCCTTTTTTAATAGGAAGCTATACAATATAATATTTGTGCATATACATTAGATTAGTCAGTACTGAAGCCAAATCTGGAGCTAATCTAACAAAATAACTTACGATAACGGTCCAAAAACTAGTGCAGCCAAATTTATATGTTAGAGAAAATATTAAATACAAATTTAAAAAAGGAAAAATCAAGAGAAGCAAAAAAATAGAAAAATTTAGTTGAAATTTGTATTATTTTATTTGTATTATCTTTCAATTTCTAAATATGTTTGGTGACTAAAATATAATTTTAATAAATATATCTGTTTAATAAATCTGTTTTGTTTAAATGCACCAAAATACATTGCCTATATTCACTGAGAAATGGATAAAAATATTCATTTTCAAAATGGTGCAGCTGGAAGGGCATCCGCTGCGTAAAACATATGCTGGATAAGTTGGCGGTTCATTCCGCTGTGGCGACCCCGGATTAATAAAGGGACTAAGCCGAAAAGAAAATGAATGAATGAATGATTTTCAAAATGGGGTGTACTCCATTATGCTGAGCACTGTATGTATATATATATATATATATATGAAGTCAATTTGTTAAACTTTACAGTTAAATTTTCAAAAATCAAAAAATGTCAAGACAGAGATTTTGCATCCCATAATGCAGTTTGTGGTGAAACGGTGGCTCAGTGGTTAGCACTGTCGCCTCACAGCAAGACGGTCGCTGGTTCGAGTCCCGGCTGGGTCAGTTGGCATTTCTGTGTGGAGCATGTTCTCCCCGTGTTGGCGTGGGTTTCCTCCGGGTGCTCCGGTTTCCCCCCCATAGTCCAAAGACATGCGCTATAGGTGAATTGAATTAACTAAATTGGCGTAGTGTATGTGTGTGAATGAGTGTGTATGGATGTTTCCCAGTACTGGGTTGCAGCTGGAAGGGCATCCGCTGTGAAAAACATTAAAGTTGGCAGTTCATTCCGCTGTGGTGACCCCTGATGAATAAAGGGACTAAGCCGAAGAAAAATGAATGAATGAATAATGCAGTTTGAAAACAAAATAAAAACATAAACTTTTTTTACACTGCTTTAACATTTTTATTAACCTGAGCTTCCATATTTTTATAATAAATGTGCATAATAAAACACTTATTTATTTACTGCATATCGTTTAACAAAGACGTTTACTCATGAATAAACAGAAGAATCCATAAATTACAGTAAGTGGCCTTCAGGCTGCCTCAAACGTCTCCGTCTGTATCTTGTGTGGTGTAATTTATGTTTGAGCGTGACTGTTCTGTCAGCCTGCAGTGAGAATACAGAGGTGTGGGAACAGCAGTGCATTGTGGTCCGTCTAAACAGGCCTCCCGCTGTGGTTTAGTCTTCAAGATATACGAGCTGCGTGTAGTTACAGCCAAATCTGTGGCCCGCAGTCCCTCAACACATGCGTGCAACCACATCCAGTGAATCAACTCATTGCAGACATAGTTCATAAGTGAGTACCAATATGAAACACTCTCCGTTCGTTTCAGACCGCACACACAGTTTCTGAACTGACGCTCACGTGCTTTGATAATACTGAGTTGATGAAAATGATAGGTATATCTGAACATGAGTGCTTTTCATTTGAGAAAGTTTGTCAGGTTAGGGATGACCTATTCTAAAAGGTTTTATTACAAACATAAAGACAATTTAGTACCATTTTACATTCTGTTAGTTAAAATAAATTATGAAAAATAATTGTTAAAGTTAATGCTAATTTGAATATTTACTATCATTTTTCACATTTCCAGGGTAGAATATTAATCATAATTGGGTAAATGTCTATAGAGGTGAGCACAAACTACAGCAAATATAATTTTGCATTCCCATTTTCCACATTACAAAAAATAATTAAATTTTTAAAAGTCCACAATAGCATTTTTATTACTTTTTATTACTTTCTATACTTTATTAATGTAAAATAAATAAATAAATAAATATATTTCAAGCTACAAAAATATAAGTCAATTCATTAAATTTATTGTATGGACCCTTTCACTGACTATGATCACACATTTCAATGGTTATTAACTTTTAAATATATTATATTATATATAAATATAAATTAAACAGATATATTTATTAAAATAATATTTTAGTCACCAAACATATTTAGAAATTGAAAGATAATACAATTAAATTCAAGCAAAATATTGCAAAATAAAAAGATTACAACCTACAAAATTTCAACTCAATCTTACTTTTTATTTTTGCTTCTCTTGATTTTTCCTCGTTTTTGAATTTGAATTTTAAATTTGTACAGATTTGGCTTCAGTACTGACTAATCTAATGTATATGCACAAATATATTGTAGAGCTTCCTATTAAAAATATGAATTTAAAAGATAGATTTGTGAGGGGTGTACTTATATATGCTGAGCACTGTAGTGAAGTGAAGTGAAGTGAAGTGTAGTGTGGCCAAGTATGGTGTCCCATACTTGGAATTTGTGCTCTGCATTTAACCCATCCAAGTGCACACACACAGTTAGTGAACACACACATACCGTGAACACACACCCGGAGCAGTGGGCAGCCATGCTGCGGCGCCCGGGGAGCAGTTGGGGGGAACGGTGCCTTGCTCAAGGGACTCATCTCAGTCGTGGTATTGAGGGTGGTGGAGAGTGCTGGTCATTCACTCCCCCCACCCCCAATTCCCGCTGGTACCGAGTATGTATATATATATAAATATATATATATATATATATATAAATATAAATTTTGGTGGTGAGAAGGGAAAATATGACAAATTTTACATCACTCCCTACAGTTTTTAGTAATTTAAGTCAGTGTTTTAAATGTACTTTAATAAATACGTTTATTTATTAGTTAATATACACATCTATATTTAATAGTTAATAACCATGGAAATGTGTCATCATAGTCAGTAAAAGGGTCCATACATTAAATTTAATCAAATGACTTTTATTGACATTTTTGTAGCTTGAAATGATATAAAGTCTGGGTTGGTACAAAAAATATGTCAGTATTACTTAGTATTTCGTATGCAATAAATTGTACTAAAACTACAAGTAAAAAAATGTCAATAAAAGTCCCTTTTTTTAAACTGCAGAATAAATTTCCGACATTAAAAGTTGCCAGAGCTGAGTTCGACATTCAACCTGATCTCACGAGGAAACGTACGTATTTTATGTTTTGTCAGATTAGCCGCTAATTTGTACGAAATTGTACGAGTTCAGTCATACGAAAATGTACGATTTTAAAAAGGTCATTGGGAGATCAGCAAATCGTACTAAATTGTACGAATGAGATCGTACGAATTTATACAAATTAGCCACTAAATCAAAAAGTTACGAATTGCCGTAAGATTGTGTTGCGACATCCCATAAGGCAATTCAAAAGTGTAAAAAAACTGATGAAACCCATCTTTTACAGTATTAAACATTGAAAACTGTCAAGTGTTGCTCTTAATTTGAATTGCAATTTAATTTCTACTATAAAGCAACTATTCAGTGTTAACTTAATGATCTGAACATAAGAAAATATCAAAAGAATATAAAAGTATGCAGAGCATACAAGCCGCACCTAGTCACTGCACAATTAAATTGGATCAATGGTAGTTTGAAGGTGTTTACCAGCCGATGCAACACTGTAAAAAACATCTGTAAATTAGCAGTTTTCCGTATTTTGTGATTCATTTTTAATTTTCCACCATTTATTTATGCTTTTGAATTGCATTATGGGATCTTGACCTTTCTTCCAACAACTTTTAAAACCTGGAAAGTTAAAAAACAAGCCCCTTTTATGAACATTTTTAATAGTTTAAAGCAATATATTGTCTGGTAGAAACAGTACAAAAACCTTTAATATAACCTCTCTATATTATTGCTTATACATTATATTATTTCAAACTACTGAAATGTCAATAAAAGTCTCCTTGTTAAACTGTAGAGTTGAATTTTCAACATCAAAAGTCGACAGAGCAAAAAAATCATCACAAGATTCACTGTGCCATTGTAAGCTGCTCACCTTTGAGAGAGATCTTGGCGTGAGGTTTCCCGTTCTTCTTCCAGTTCTTCTCTTTGATGGAAAACTTGTTGTTCTCATCCATAGAGGATTTGTGTGAGGACAGGACGCTCTCTGAGATTGGGATGCAGATGTCTAAAGAAAGACAACCAAAAACAATCCACTGTAACTTTCTCCAGGTTAGTTTAAAGACATCAGGAGTATTTGTATGTCAATTGCATGAGCGTACAGTTGCTGCAGTGGTTTCCTGGGCAACACATGTTGTCTCTGTGACAACGCTTCTTCCTCCGCCGGCAGGACAGGCAGCGGGACGGTGCGTGTTGAGGACTGTGGCAGTACGTTCCCACCACACACTCTTTATCACTGCTGCATGGGTAACCCTGAGAAGCAGAGGAACAGATCAGCTGTGGCTCTTTTACACACTGAAAAAAACCTATTTATATGGGCTGAATTTAAACAAACAAAATTAAATGTAGTAATCTTCAACTTAATTTGTTTCAATTCAGCCCATATAAATAGCTTGCAACCAGTTACCTCAAGAAAAAAAAAAATTAAATCCAATGAATAATTTTTTTCATCTGTGCAGCTTGTTTGAAACACGACACTCGTATTTAAAGAGATAGTTCGTCAAAATAAAAATAAAAAATTGCTCCCCATTTACTCTTCCTCAAAGTGATTCAGTTTTTTTTCTGTTGAACACAAGAGAAAATATTCTGAAGAACTTCTTCTAAAGTGCTGTTTAAAAAAATTCAATCAAAGTCGATGGCTACTGGTTTTCAACATTCTTCAAAATATCTTTTTTTTGCTTCTAGTGAAGAAAGAAATTCAAACAGGTTTGGAAAAGAGGTTACGCGATGACATCATTTTCATTTTTGTGTGAATGATCCCTTTAAAAGGTTACATGCAAGGATTTGTAAGTATTAATAATTACACTTATACAATATAGACCATTTCAATGTGGTGATGTCATTGGCCCATGAACATTTCCTGCTTGTTGTCAAACTGTTTTAATAAGAGGCAATTCAATCATATCTCAACATTAAAACAGCTGTCATAACGTTATTTATCAATGTGTGGACCTTTAGGATTCTCGGAACCTATGGGAAATGTAAAACAGGAAATACGTTAGGACCATTGTTATTGTTTACATGCCTCAAAATGGTCTATAGGGATTCACTATTACCTAGTCACTTAATAACAAGCCTATTATTTACATATTGGCTGTTTATTAGTATTATAAATCACATATTATGCATGAGCATATTCTACCTCCTTATTCTAGCCAATGCCAAAGTAACCATTATCTTACTAACTGTAAATAAGCAACAAATTAGGAGTTTTTTGAGGTCATAAAGTCAGAAGGAGATCACAATGTACTCTTCTTATTTTTATATGTAAAGTATTGACCTTATTCTCTGATGCAGAAGTGTGCTCGTTTTTGCGATTGTTATAGAACTTCAGATTCAGTTGCCTATGAGAGAAATGACTAGGAATAATAAACTACAGAAAACAGTCTAACTACTCGCTCTACAAATAAGTGTGTTCATGACTATACTTAAAAAGTAGAATAATATATTAATAAGGGATCAGTTTGCAACATGAAGCATAATGAGCTGTTTTTAATGTCTAAAAATCAGTGAATGAGAGCAGAGGTCTCGAGCCAAAAAGATTCCAATGACTGCATCCGCTCGTACGTGAAGATTAAGGTCAATATTGTAGTGCTTGTTATAAACTATGTATCTGTGCACTACATTATTTTGTAAAAATTGATTTGCCCTCAAAATCTTTTATCCAACCC
The DNA here is from genome assembly GCA_903798115.1 of Danio jaintianensis. Taxonomy (NCBI): domain Eukaryota; kingdom Metazoa; phylum Chordata; class Actinopteri; order Cypriniformes; family Danionidae; genus Danio; species Danio jaintianensis. The sequence continues at coordinate 5,700,696 of CAIGQV010019186.1, read as the reverse complement.
AGGCTCATTCTGATTATGTACCCCTGTATACATTTCTGGAGAGCGCCAAATACGTCACTGGAGGTACGTTTTTTTGGTAGTTTTTGTTTTCGCGAATCCAGCAGAGGCCGCTGTGTATGCTTTTTCAGATCTCAGATTTCTCTCGCGAGTGTCATTTGCGCCTGCTCTTCTCGCGTAAATCCACCAGAGGCCGCTGTCAACTGACTGACTGTCTGACCGAGCGATAACCCCACACACCCCTTCTCTAAACCCAACCGATAGTGTTTTTAAAGGCACCAATTGACCCGCCCACCCACTTCCCTAAACCCAACTGACAGTGTTTTTAAAAGCAATCTAGAAAAAGAAAAGACCTCGCGGCAGCCTGATTTTTACCACATTTTCAGATTTTACCGCATTCTCACTCTGTTATTTACTTGTTTATTTTATTTTTTGGCTTTTGTTTTTGTCTTACCTGCTTTCTGAAACCGCTCTTTGCCGGACTCGAACCCTGTCATCACGGTCAACTCCGCTCCATGTCACAAGTCCGCTGACGTACGCGGCAAGCCACTGGACAAACTGGTAACAGCGGAACAGCCGTCCATATGGAGGTAAGCGGTCAGCTGGTAAGCGTGAAAAGGAACGGTGTCATACCGCCCGTAGCGTTCGTTTTAAAGACGAAATGCAGCCATACGTTCCTCTGGCTACATAATTTGCGATCTCCAGAAATGTATACAGGTGTATGTTTTCAAAATGAGTCTACGTTGCTTTTATCATAGCATTCCCTCCCCTGTCAAAATGACTTTTAACTTTTTTTTAGACTTGGATAAAATACCTACTTTCGCTGCCTTATGGTTATTGCGATACTATTATCACGATATTGATATTTTTCAATATATTGTGCATTGCAAATAAAGATGCAGTCATATTTACTGTTGTTCTGCAAATTTTCATGCTCAAAATCCACACAATTAGGATTTTCCCCACACACATTTCAAAACAGATTCAAGTTCATGCTGTTCTGCTTGGTTTGGAAGCGACTTCTGCGTGAGTCTTTGTAAGCTGTCAACATGATGTGCACTAACAGGTAACAGAAGTAAAAACTCTCTTATAAATAAGAGGGTAAGCGATGATGTAATTTAATCAGAAACAGAAAATAATACAATTTATTAGATTCGATTACTCCAACTCTGGATCCACAGTATCAACCATTACTCATCTCTGTCATATTTTATTTAATCTTTTATGTGACGGATGAAACCACATTCATAACAGTCATCTGTGCTTCCCCTAATACACGTATTAATTGCGTTTAATTCGCATTCACTATTACTTTTATGCATTCACTATTACTTTTATTTTTTAAATATATTTATTATCTGTTTTTTGTCCTGTCTCTGTAATTCTGTTGCACTGTAGAAGCTCGGTCACGAAAACAAATTCCTCATATGTGTAAACATACCTGGCAATAAAGCTCTTTCTGATTCTGATTCTGAATGTGATGAAAATACTGCATTCCGCAACATACATTTAAAAAAATACTTTTGCTGCTTGTTCAAACTACCTGCCGGCAGCTAGCTCTCTGCAACTCTCACATGGTTGCCCACTGAAGCTAAGCAGGGCTGCGCCCGGTCAGTACCTGGATGGGAGACCACATGGGAAAGCTAGGTTGCTGCCGGAAGTGGTGTTAGTGAGACCAGCAGGGGGCGCTCAACCTGTGGTCTGTGTGGGTCCTAACGCCCCAGTACATTGATGGGGACTCTATACTGCTCAGTGAGCGCCGTCTTTCGGATGAGACGTTAAAGTCTCTGTGGTCATTAAAAATCCCAGGATGTCCTTCGAAAAAGAGTAGGGGTTTAACCCCGGCATCCTGGCCAAATTTGCCCACTGGCCTCTGTCCATCATGGCCTCCTAACGATCCCCATATCATAATTGGCTTCATCACTCTGTCTCCTCTCCACCAATCAGCTGGTGTGTGGTGTGCGGTCTGGCGCAATATGGCTGCCGTCGCGTCATCCAGGTGGATGCTGCACACTGGTGGTGGATGAGGAGATTCCCCCAATGTGTAAAGCGCTTTGAGTGTATAGAAAAGCGCTATATAAATGTAAGGAATTATTATTATTATTATTATTTAAAATGAGTTGAAAGCACAATTCGTAAGTTTTTTTGGGACAACTTAATTGTTTTATGTTCAATCCACTTAGATTTGTAAAAACGATTAAATTAACTGGGGACAACATATAGGAATTATATAGAACCACATAACACAAATCCACGCACACAAATCCATTAAGTTAACGTAACTAATTTAAATAAATTCAACATAAAACAATTAAGTTTCGCAAAGAAATCTCCATAACTGTGTTGCTTCAGCTCATTTCAAATAAGTAGTTTGAACAAGCAGTAAAATAATGTTTTTGAGTGTACTATACGAAATTGCTGGGATCATTTCAGACTTTGAAATTGTTTTATATTCTTAACAATCATAATATATCTGCTAAAAAAAAACAAAATAAAGGATAATACAGTGATAATTTAATAATACTAAACTAATCTAAGGTAATTTTTACTAATAATCCATAAATGATACATAAGATGACTGCAGGTGCGCAAGTATAAAATGTAATGTAAAAAAAGATTACTTACCTTAATATAGTTAAATCAAATTAATCTTACAAGTCTTTTCAACTTACATGACATTTAACTGACTTAAAACATTAAGTTGAATCTTGAACAACCTAAAAAATAAGTTAAATTAGCATTAAAAAACATGTTATGCATCCTGACCAATCAGAATTGAGTATTGCAGAGAACTGCGTAATAAAAGGAAGTTGCGATGATTCTGCAACATTAACAGATATAATTAGTTTCCACAGATATGTAGGATTTTTGCAATTTAGGGTACATTTACATATCTTTTCCATATACGTAGTGTTTCTTTACAGTCATATCGCCATCTACAGGCCTGGCATGCATAATTCAATATTTCAAGTCGTTTTGTGGTATCATTATGACAACTTTGCTGCATAATTACACATAACAGTGCACTAAAAAGCTGTCTTAATATGTGTTTTACTTTAGTGTGATTTCAATAATAATTAAGCTACGCCATGACAGTGGTACAACTGGTGTCTAAAATCCCTTCAGAATAACCAAACCAGACCAGTTTCCTCAACACAAGGTAAAATTACCTTTACAAAGTCATAGCTGAAACTGAGACCATGACAATCTTTTACAAATCTCAACCTCCAGAACAGAAACCAGCTAGTGAAGATTAACATTACATCACCCGTAACAATCTTCAGTTTAGCGTCAAATGCGAAACATGTGTTCTGACAAGGGCAGAAGAATATCTCAATATCTAATAACAAACAACAACAACAAAAAAAAGGTTTTGTTTCGTAGATTGACGGACCTTTGGGCGATCTTCCTTTCTTATGTAAGAAGCACAATTGGTAACATTGAAAACACATGATGAAAGCCGGCCAAAACACCAACGATACGTTCATGAGAGGAAGAAAGAATGAATGAAGCCCATGAAAAATGTCTAAATGCCAAGTCGCTGACCTCAAAAAGGAGCATATTGCATGATTAGAAAGTTATCGAGTACATTACATTAGCGGATGCATGAAAACAGACAATTCCTTTCAGATTTAGGTTTTATTGTCAGACTTCATACACATTTTTACTACTAAAATTCCAGGACTTTTCCAGAACTTTTCATGACCTAATGTTTCATGTAATGCTTACGTGTAAAAAAATGCTGGGTTCCTCACAATCGATTTGTGTTGGGACAACATGAATGAATTAAGTTAGCTTATTAGGTTTTACAAATTTAGACGGATTGAACATAAAGCAATTAAGTTGTCCCAAAAACAACTTAACTTTTAAATAAATAGTTTGAACAAACAACAAAGGGTGGCATGGTGGCTCAGTGGTTAGCACTGTCGCCTCACAGCAAGAAGGTCGCTGGTTTGAGTACTGGCTGGACCAGTTGGCATTTCTGTGTGGAGTTTGCATGTTCTCCCCGTGTTGGTGTGGGTTTCCTCCAGGTGGTCCGGTTTCCCCCACAGTCCAAAGACATGTGCTATAGGTGAGTTGAATAAACTAAATTGGCTGTAGTGCAGGGTGTGAATTACAGGGGGCTTTGGGGGGGGGTTGACCCCCCTAATTAATGCTTGACCCTCCCTGAAGAACGTCAAAACAAGATGCATGGGGGGTCAGCCCTTTAATAATGAGAAATAGTTTTATATTTTAAATAATAATGTTAATGATTAAAATAACAGATAATATAAATATATTTTTTACTATAACGGTTAATACCACTGTGAATCCATAATCGCGCCAATCGGTCTATGAAAAACAAAATCATTCAACAGTCTGAAACCGGTAGATCTAGAGCACAGAGTGTTTACAAGACACTTTTAGGTAAATTGGTGTTGGTGTTAACATATAGCCTAAAATACAGTAAAATTAGATGCCTAGTTTGTATAGTTTGACCTCCAGTAACCTCTGAAATAACTAATCAGACGATACTGTAGGTCAGACACTAAATATCCCTCAAAACACTGAACGCTTAAATGCATTTTATTAATAAATTAGATGTAATTTAAATAAATACATAAATGACTGAAGATAGTATTACACAAACTACAGTAACATTACCGAAAAAGTTGACCCCCCTGACTGTCAATGTATAATTCGCACACTGCCGTAGTGTATGAGTGTGTGTGCGTGAATGTGAGAGTGTGTGGGTGTTTCCTAGTACTGGGTTGCGGTTGGAAGGGCATCCGCTGTGTAAAACATATGCTGAAATAGTTGGCGGATCATTCGGCTGAGGCGACCTCTCATAAATCAGAGACTAAGCCGAAGGAAAATGAATGAATGAATGAACAAACAACAAACGTCATTTTTTTAGAGTGTAAGAAAAACAATGCACGTTCAAATGTATTAGAGCATATCATAAAACACGAAACAATATATTCGATTTAAATGTATTTTTATACCTATCTAAAATTGATTTAGATAATGCTTTCACAGCACTAATAATGTAAGAGCATGTGTTTGGCCAAAGACAGAAAAGAAGTAAAGACAACTAGCCTATATTCAATTACAGATATTTGTTGAAACTAATTTCCATGACTTAGTGTTTTTTTTTCTGTTTTTCCAAAACTTTTCCGGACCTGGAAAATGCCATGGTAAAATTCCATGACTTTTCCATTAAGTTAACTTACTAGTTTTTACGAATTTAAAATTTAACATAAAACTATTAAGCTGTCTTTCAAAAAGTGGTTAACCAGCCTAGTGGTTAGAGTGTCGACACATAGCACTAAGGTGACGGCGACCCGAGTTCGATTCCCGGCTCGAGGTGCTTTGCCGATCCTTTCCTTCTGTCTGCTCCCCACACTTTCCTGTCTGTAATCTCCACTGTCCTGTCCATTAAAGGTGAAAACCCCGAAAAAATTTAAATAAAAATAAGAATTGTGTTGTTTCAGCTTATTATAAATAAGTAGTTTGAACAAACAGCAAACCTAATTTTTGGAGTCTTCCATAAACCCAGTATCGTCTAAAACTAATCTTTCATCCTCCAGTTGAGTTGCATGATTCACTTTGACATTGTTTCCTGACTAAATCATGTCATTTTGAAGATGCAAAGTGAACGAGACGAACTTAATTTTGATTTCGAGAGTCGCCCTCGAGTCTACACACAATCTGGCAACGCCATCGTATCAGGATTTTAATGACCCAGCCGACGCTTGGCTATACGACTCGTTGATCCTCCTCCCTCATTGATTCCACCCTGTGCTTTTTTATTCCTCCATACATTCGTGTGTGAGATAAATGTGAGGATGATAAGCTCAGAGACAGACAGTGATGAGGGAAACCCACACCGCTTGTCACCGCTTCCTTGCTAGCAAAAAAAAAAAAAGAAGCTGGACTTTGAAGACTAAACGTGCCATGCCTTTGAAAACCATCTCACTATCTGTCTGTATTCTCCCTCATGCTTTCAGAAACCATTTAAGGATTGATATCACTGTAATACCCAAACTGCGTCAAGTCTTATCTTGTTAGCGGTAACTGATAAGCGTGCAGTACTTTAGCAAGCTGATTTGTAAACTTGCAGTCTGCTTCCTTTTATAATGTTACCTGTATTAAATCTCAACTTTTCCAGAAACTGAGAAAAAAAAAATCATATATTTTGGGGCCATTGGCCGGGGGTCAGAAAATGCAACCTTTTAACAGGTTTCAAAGGGAAGGTTTTGAAAATGAAGCCATTACAGTCTCAGTGCATGCTAGAAAAATGTTATTTATTAGTTGTGATATCATTGTGAGCATACATATCATAAACATCAACATATGTTGCAGTTAAATATAGGCACTATCAATTATATCAAATATTTTATATCTAAAGTATATAGCGGTTTAAAATAAGAGAATGAAATGTTTGTTTGTGTTATGTATTGTTTTATTGTTGTATGTGTTTATGAAATATTTTTATTTTGCGATATATATTGTGATATGAATACAATTTCACCAGATAACTTATCTCTATATGGAAAGAATTTATAATGTTAGATCGATTGGGACAATTCTGCAGTGGGAGTGCATCTCCATAAAATCGAATAAACAATTTATTAAGTTTTTGATGTCCCCAACACATTTTCGATGTGGTCTGTGCTATTTGCAGTGTATTTCTGTATTTGCATGTGTTGTGTGTATTTCATGCATAACAATCTAAAAAATACAATCAAGAAAAACATACAATCGTTTTCCGAGTTTAACAGTATTCAAGTACAATTACTGAATGATAAAAATAAAAATAATTCAATAATTAACAACAATTAATTGTTGTTAAAGTCACAAATGGTACAATTTCTTATGCCTGAATGCTTTTAAGGTCATTATACAATCACAGGCATCAAAAACGCATGCAAATGATAAATTATAATACAAACTCAACATTGCATATCCTGCAATGTGACTATTGCGAATGATCACATTGCAATGATCACATTGCTGTCGCCACTGGCTTGCATGGTTCGGGACCTGTAGAGCTGCGCATCGATGGATTTGCTCTTCAGTGTTTGGACTCTCAGCAGTGAAAATTAAACCACACTGAACTGAACTGAACTTAAACTCTAAAAACTGAATGGACAGCATTCCAATTCACTATAATCTTCTATGTGAAGCTGCTTTGACACAATCTACATTGTAAAAGCGCTATAGAAATAAAGATGAATTGAATTGAATTGAATATCGATGCTGAAACGATATATTGTGCAGCTCTAATATATATATATATATATAAGTAAATATGTATATTTATACAACAGTCCTGTCTGGTTCTTGAATCTGATGGTTAATAGCCGTGCGATATTCTGCCAGTAACAGCACTTGTCCAGCCTCTTAACCCTTCACCCTTGTGTATTACTACGCCCACATACAGCCAGGACACGCTACAGTTTGACAAATACTGCTGCTGTTGGCCAACATAATGTACTTTTGAGTCTTTTTTAGTCGAGAATGTAGTTGTTTAGATTGTAACTATGCAGTTTATTTATAAGAATAGCGCCTATTTTAAATATTTATCATTTCTAAGAGACAGTGCGTTGGTGGCCTTTAGCCTGTCTTTGAGCAAAAACGGTTAATTCTGTTCATCCACAAGATGGCGACAGAGACCGCATAATAAGCCCTAAGAGAAAAACTGTAATTTCAAACTACAGCTGATCAAATCATTATTAAACAGGTAAATGACATTCTAAGTCGATCTCTCTCTCTTTTGTATGTTGTAGTGCTGTATTTATACCATAGTAATATTGTGATCTCCCGATTGCAACAGGGAGATACTGGGAAATCTTTCTAGACTGATGGCATTTCATATTAGAACACTGGCTCATATAAAACTGTATAAAATCAGTATAAAACTTTTAGAAATAAAATCTAAAAAATATAACAAGTGAAAATAAATACATTTCCCAGTGATGGGTTGCAGCTGGAAGGGCATCCGCTGCGTAAAACATATGCTGGATAAGTTGGCGGTTCATTCCGCTGTGGCGACCCCGGATTAATAAAGGGACTAAGCCGAAAAGAAAATGAATGAATGAATGAAAAATAAATACAATATCTTTAAAATACAATACATATAGAATATTATCATAATCAGAATCAACCATTTTGAAGTCATTTTGTATAGGTCTTGCATTTGCATTATATTTTATTGTTTGGGACTAAAATGAATTGTGCACAAAAGCTTACAAAAGAAACAGTCGAAATTCTGTCTACCTGAGTTATTTTGCATGAGTTTCTTTGAACCCATGTTTCGTCTCCGCAGCATCCTCTGAAATCGTGAATAGGGTTTTTCACACATAAAACCCATGTCTCACACATAAGTTCCTCTAGGGCCCCGGGGCCCAGCTTAACTTGACCTTGCCAAAGCAAAGCTGACATCTGACACCATGAATGGTGTTAGTGAATTGAGACGCTTTTTGAGAGTAAAATAAACTATGTCACTGAACAAACAAACCTTATCCGCCCTCAAAGGGCATGGCCTTATGGGTATCAGATTGCACAGGAAAGCTGTGTATGTTCTCCCACTGTTTGAAGCACAAGTTGAAGGATAATCTCAGCAGCACTCAAAACATATCGCCAACTACCCCTTAAAGAAACTACTGGCATAAACATGGTTATACAAGGTGGTTAATATAGTAGATGAAAACTAAATAAATGAATATAAAAAACCAGTCACGCTTGTATTAGTTAATGTTAGTTAAAGTATTTAATGTAACAGTACTAACATAGTTGGTTCATTCATTGAGTAATTTATTGATTCGTTGACTGCGACTTCAGTTAATGTTTTTTCTTTCACTTTTAAGGTTAGCACTCATCTCTTTTATGTACTAAGTTTAGTTCTTGTACAACAAAATGACGAATAAAAATGTGCATTAAATGTGTAACTGCTGCTTTATCTATGCGTTTTATCATTGCCATTCAGAATTGTAGAAACATTGGTCAAATAAATCAGCTACATCCATGCTAAGGAAACTCACTCACAGCTGCCAATCTCTGATGGTTTTTGATGTATAATCAGTATTTTCCCTGAAGCTAATTTTGTTCATGAATAGTGCACAAAAAATGAAATTAAGTTTGTCGGTTAACATTAACATGACTCAATAACAATCAGCAATAACCATCATTCATTGAACCGGGCAAGTCTGAGGTTGTTTATTATGAGTTTATTAATGGCATTTATGACATTGCGATGTTGTTAAATAACAGTGTTGTCGTAGTGTAATTGCGACTAAGTGTTACTTCAATTTCAAAGGCTCAAGAAACACTAAATTAGAGCATCTGTTCATAGGAGAAAACTTTTTTGTTGTGTTTTCATATTTCCTATTTTAAATCTATGAAATTTTAAGTCATAATAACAGCAGAAATGTACTGTATTAGTAAAAATAAACTGTGAAGAACCAAATAAAAATGATTAATACATAAAATATTCTTTCATATAGGCCTTTAACGTCATCTGTTGTTGTTGTTTTTTTTTGGGGTGTTTTTCCAAAAAAATTATTTAAAAATATACTAGGAAGCATTTATTTTTTCTTTATATATCATTTTGATGGGGCAGCACGGTGGCTCAGTGGTTAGCACTGTCGCCTCACAGCAAGAAGGTCGCTGGTTCGAGTCCCTGCTGGACCAGTTGGCATTTCTGTGTGGAGTTTGCATGCTCCCCCCGTGTTGGCGTGGGCTTCCTCCGGGTGCTCCAGTTTCCTCTACAGTCCAAAGACATGCGCTATAGGTGAACTGATTAAGCTAAATTGGCCGTAGTGTATGAGTGTTTGTATGTGAGAGTGTATGGATGTTTCCCAGTACTGGGTTTCAGCTGGAAGGGCATCCATCCGCTGTGTAAAACATGTACTGGATAAGTTGGGGGTTCATTCCGCTGTGGCGACCCCTGATGAATAAAGGGACTAAGCCGAAGGAAAATGAATTAATGAATTTCATTTTGACCATACATAAATTTTAGTATATGATGGTTGGAATTGGGCGTCACGGTGGCGCAGTGGGTAGCACGACCGCCTCACAGCAAGAAGGTCACTGGTTGGAGCCTTGGCTGGGTCAGTTGGCATTTCTGTGTGGAGTTTGCATGTTCTTCCCGTGTTGGCGTGGGTTTTCTTCCGGGTGCTCCGGTTTCCCCCACAAGTCCAAAAACATGTGGTATAGGTAAATTGGGTAAGCTAAATTGTCCATAGTGTATGAGTGTGAATGAGAGTGTATGGATGTTTCCCAGTGATGGGTTGCAGCTGGAAGGGTATCCGCTGCGTAAAACATATGCTGGATAAGTTGGCGGTTCATTCCGCTGTGGCGACCCCAGATTAATAAAGGGACTAAGCCGAAAAGAAAATGAATGAATGAATGGTTGGAATTAAATATGTTTTCAATTTTCAAATGTATTTTATTGAGATTAACAGTTTCAATATATATTTTGCCTGAAAAAAATATATTCTTTTACCACATGGACATGGCAACTAGCTAAAAAATACACTCTGGTTTATTGTAACTGAAATAGTCACAAATGCTGGGTTATTGTAACCCAAATAGCCATGTTTACTGAAAAGTAGCCATGTGAACATGCAGTAAAACAATAAAAAGAGAAAGTTTGGTTACTACACTGGAAAACATGCTGGGGGTTGTAACCCAACATTGGGTCAAACATTGACAAACCCAACACTTTTTAACTCATTTTAACCCTATTTAACCCAAAATTAAGTTACAACAACCCAGCAATTTTTAGAATGTAGTAACAAAACCTTCTCTTTTTTGAGGATTTTACTGCATGTTTACAGGCGGCGGTTAAGTGGTTAGCACTGTCACCTCACAGCGAAAAGGTCGCTGGTTCGAGTCCCGGCTGGGCCAGTTGGCATTTCTGTGTGGAGTTTGCATGTTCTCCCCATGTTGGCGTAGGTTTCCTCCGGGTGCTCCGGTTTCCCCCACAGTCCAAAGACATGCGCTATAGATGAATTGAATAAACTAAATTGGTCCCTTTGTGTGTGTGTGTGTGTGTGTGTGTGTGTGTGTGTGTGTGTGTGTGTGTGTGTGTGTGTGTGTGTGTGTGTGTGTGTGTGAGTGAATGAGAGTGTATGGGTAGTGCCCTGTACTGGATTGCGTCTGGAAGGGCATCCACTGTGTAAAACATATGCTGGAATAGTTGGCGGTTCATTCCGCTTTGGCGACCCCTGACAAATAAGGGACTAAGCCGAAGGAAAATGAATGAATGAATGCATGTTCACATGGCTACTTTTCAATGAACATGGCTAATTGGACGCTAACCATCGCATCCTTGGAATTCTGGGAATGCTGCAATATCATATGCCATAGCCAAGTTGAAATCCTACTCATAGTTGAAATCCTACTCATAAACCCCGTGGTCATTACAGCTTCCAGTCTGCGCAGATGACTAGCCTGGTAAGCGCTAAAAAAACCCCGCCACACCTTTGCCTGTTTTATTCCCCCCTCTCAGCTCGTTAGCATCACTAAACAGTCACTTAACCTCAGAGGGAGCAGGAGAGTCGCCTCTTTACAAGCCAGACCCAAACAATCCCCCGTCCCGGTCCCTACTCGTTAACGGAGCCTCAGCATCAAATTAAATAAGAGGGAAAAGTTAAAAGTCCCAAAGCAGCGGCACTGATGTGAAACAGCTCTCGTGTTCCTGCGCAATACTAGCCTCTTCCCCTTTAGTGCTGAGGTTAATGCGGTGAACGCCTTCTGCCAATCCCAATATCCCTCTTTTTGGGTTGCCCACAATTGGGAAACCACTATTAACCCCCCTTGAACGTTTACTCTAATCATCTAAAGTGAGTGATTTTGGTTTGCTTCGAATGTACTGGTAGGTTGGGAATGATTTGTGGCCGGCGTCTGACTTTGTCAAAGAGTTAAATGAAGTTGTAGCTACTAATAAAACTCTGACGCGGTGGCCGCGAGCCAGCTTTGCTTACAGCAAGAAACCGAATTTCTGCCTGTCCTCGATTGGGATGGATGTATGAAACTGGGTGGCCATTTCTCTTGCCTGCCTAATTTGCAGCACTTGAGACTACGCCAGTGCGGGAGATTTATTGGGAGCTTGTGTTATAATCTTCACCATATCCTTGAGCAGTTAGAGGACTTTAAGAGGAAACATTTCAGCAGCTGTGTAATGACATATAAAAATGTAAAGCATTCTTCAGACAGCTCACGCCAGATGCGAGCGAAAAATGTAGGAAAAGTGACTACAAGGACGTCGTGGTAAATTAAATCCAGGCGCACTTCTGGGTGCCATCATTAAATCTTTTTCAGCTCTTATATCTTTTACACTATTAAACACTTGCAGAGCTTAATAGGAATCATTCCCCATTGTTTTTTCTATGCTAAATGTGTCTGGGCAGTTAAATTGCTTAGACCACATATCACACAACTTTGGCAAGTGTGAACGCATCAGTGTTATTCTAGATCACACTACAATAAGTTAAATTGCATTTGAATGATCGCAAACCTATTTTTTTTTCTCTTGAAAATAATGAATGCTCTGGCCTGATTATTTGGAATATTCTGGAAAATACTTCCAAACTCTAGTCTAAATCAGGGGTTCCCAAACTTTTCAGCCCGCGACCCCCAAAATAACAACGCCAGTGACTCGCAACCCCCAATATTCTCTGAGGTGGTTATAAATATATAAACCTTGCACATAACGAAGCAAACATACCAATAGGCCCAAGTCTATTCATCGTTTAATTTTGGAGAACGCCACTTGGAGACGTCCTCCATGTTCAGCTGTGGCCTGTATTTATTTTAAATGTACTTGAGTGCTGTAAAGGTGTCAGAACGTTTAACCTGGTGCCATAAAATCAATCTGCTGCATCTGACGCTGCTGTGCCTTTAATATAACGTAATCACCCCAGGGGTCGCAAAAAAAAAATCGAAATGCTAATGGGTTTTTTTATTTGCATGTTGTTTTTTTCAATGTTTATTATCAACATGTTAACAATGTTACTATTACTACTATTACTATTACTAATACTACTGAAACTACTATTTTTTTTCTTCAGTAGGTTATGGATAAAATATGATCATTCTAATAGTGTAATAAAATGAATTAGATTTTTGGAAATCGCCAAGTGACCCCCCCCCCACATTGTCCCGCGACCCCTTAGGGGGTCCTGACCCCCACTTGTCTAACCACTGGTCTAAATCATGTGTTTGTAATGTACTGCCTAGAAAAGTTTTGACAAAGGTTGTTGTAGCATTGTGCACTGTAAAATGCGATTTGTTGCGAAGTCAATGGGTTTACTGACTTTTTTTTTTTAAGTAAAGTAACTAATTGCTTTTTACACTGTGAGGATGAATGACAGATATTGTCAGATTATAAAAAAAAAAAAAACACAAGTTGGTTCAAGAAGGAGAAGGTAGTATTAGTCTTATTTTTGATTCCATGTTGTTTTGACCCAAATTTGGGTAAAAATGGACAAACCCAACTATTTAGGTTTAAATTTTCCATTTATAAACTTAACCCAGCCATCGGCTTTGTCCTTACTTATTTGGGTTGTAACAAAGCAACAAAAATGGGTGGCACGGTGGCTCAGTGGTTAGCTCTGTCGCCTCACAGCAAGGAGGTCACAGGTTCGAGTCCTGGCTGGGCCAGTTGGCATTTCTGTGAGGAGTTTACATGTTCTCCTCATGTTGGTGTGGGTTTCCTCCAGGTGCTCCGGTTTCCCCCACAGTCCAAAGACATGCGCTATAAGTGAATTGGATGAACTAAACTGGCCGTAGTGTATGAATGTGAGTGTGAGAGTGTATAGTGTTTCCCAATACTGGGTTGCAGCTGGAAGGGCATCCGCTGCGTAAAACATATGCCGGAAAAGTTGGCGGTTCATTCCGCTGTGGCGACCTCTGCCAAATAAGGGACTAAGCCGAAGAAAAATGAATGAATTTTTCCATTCATAAACTTAACCCAGCCATTGGCTTTGTCCATATTTATTTGGGTTGTAACAAATCAACAAAAATGCTAATTAGCCAATATCACTGTTAACCGTCCAAATATGTTAATATGTTATTAAATGTGAAAAAGCAATTGATTTCCCATATAAGAGGGCACTAGAACTACAAATTTAAAGCTACAACTGATAAATTTGCATCCACATGACCTTTAAAATCTGGTTAATTCTTTGGCTATCTCTAAACTGTTAGTAAACTGCAAATGATGCACATTTTGTGGCAAAATGTTACTATCAGCAAAAAATGATGGTAGTTTCCAACATAACAGACACAACCCCAAGTTTATATCATCTATACACAACTACACATTTCCTTGTTCAATTAATATACTGTACGTTATGCAGCATAACATCCAACTACTATGCAGGAAACAATCAGATTAAACTGGTTTTGTATAGGGCCAAAGACTCCACAGCCAAGCTAGTTTGGTTGGTCAAACGCCTTATAACTTCTTAAAACCTGCAGAACAAAGTGGGCTTGTTTTTTTTAAATGCAAAGTTATAAATCGTAAACATAATTAAATCTCCCAACCAATACTTTACCAATACTACTCAGATTTCAAGATCTGCCCCAGGTACAGAAAGTTGGAATCTGTCCACAATATCTGCAACATGTGCAACTGGAAACTTCCAAATGAGACAACAGCCGCTCTGTTAGCAATCTAGAAAGTTGTTAGCAATCTACATTTGGATAAGCAGCTAAATGTAGCATGACATTTAACTAATATTGGACTGTAGTGGTTTCCACATGTATGGCAGCGGTCTGATCATCCAGACCACCTGCGTTTATGGAGATGGTACAGTTGAGAGCAATTGTTTAGATGAGGCTCTGGCAGGGAACTGAGAGATATTTCCAATCCAAGAGGAAGTGAGAGGGAGAAAAATCCCATCACATCCCCTTTTTACACAGAATCGTCTAATAACCTGCATCTGCTCTCAATTAAAAACAGCCAATCTGAGGGAAACACCCAAAAGCGGAGAGGACTTTAATCTGAATCATCAGTATTGTGGCATTTATACTGAACAAGCATACAATTTTTGTATTTAAAAAAACCTTAAATCTTGAACTTGGTATGAATCCAAGATTTGCTTTGTGATTAAAGAGCAGCATTCAACTCTATTTAATAATAACAATTTGCTAAAATGCACATTTTTGAGCCCTGTACACACTTTATAGTAGATGAGCAACATAATACAGTATATCACATGGCACTTGACAGAGTAAAAGTTTAAACTTATAGTGAGATGCAATCTAGGTAAATCAACAATTTGTCAAACCTTTAAGCCTTTGATGGCCGGGTATGCAAAATAAGCCGTTCTGCAGTGTAATATACAAGTAAAACGCTCAATGTCTGATTTGAAAAGGAATTAAGCAATCAGAAAAAGTTTAAATATATATATTTTTAATCAATAAAAAAAATCCATGATGTAACCAGATTAAACTAGTTTTGTATAGGGCCAAAGACTCCACAACCAAGCTAGTTTGGTTGGTCAAACGCCTTAAAACCCGCTCAACAAATAGAATAAATAGAATTAAACCTCAGAACCAATACTTTCAGATTTCAAGATCTGCCCTGGGTACAGAAACGCTAATTAATCTCTAAATTAAGTATGCCTAATCAGAAAAGTTCAGTAAAGTTTTTTTTAAATCAAT
Organism: Danio jaintianensis; assembly: GCA_903798115.1. Lineage (NCBI taxonomy): Eukaryota > Metazoa > Chordata > Actinopteri > Cypriniformes > Danionidae > Danio > Danio jaintianensis. The sequence goes on along the minus strand of CAIGQV010019186.1, from coordinate 5,685,042 downwards.
AAAAAATCCATGAGGATGTAACCATAGAAACAACAGTTATGAAGATATACCGCTACAGATTTCTGTGTATCACATCGATAATAACATTTCATTTCATTTCATTTAGTAGGAAAATTTCTGTAGGAAAACACTTGTTTGAACTTGACGTTAGATGTGGCTGCGACTTGAAGAACTTTCGCAGGACAAACTGTTTGTCCCCTCAGATAGTATGCTAACGTAAGCTAAATCAACAAACAATTTGCACAAAGCAACACGAGAGAAAGATACATTAAATAGCTAAGTGGTAATGACAGAAGGCTTTTGGAGTTGACTGATGAATGAATGAATAAATAGAGTTTACCTGAGCGGGGATGTTACTCTTCTTCGGGATGCCGCTGTATGAAGCGCCGGAGCGGTTAGCGGCGGCGGCGGGCTGCGGCTCCAGAGATTTGATGGAGTTCACCTGGGCTTCGCTCTCGGTCCCCTGAGTTTCTCCCATCCGCACAAAGGCGACGATCAGCGGCAACATCCAACAGCACCGACTCCGCGCAACGGTGAGCATCCTTTCAGTCTGTTTCTTACTCTGAACAAGAACGTGCTGGTTTCTTGACAAAATCTTTGCTAAACCACTATGTGCTTTGACCACTGCACTTTGGCTTAAAAGAAGCATAAACTCCCCTCAACAGTGTCCACCAAACGAACTGACAAATATCTGTGGGGAAAAAATCGTTATATACCTGTTGCACCGCAAAGAGGTTTGGAATGCAATACTATACAAATACACAAATGTGGAGAAATTTAAAAGGCGTCAGGATGCTGTACAGGGAGAGAAAAAAAATCAAAGTGCAGCAGAGGGGAGGATTCGTGCCCGAGTGAGTGTCTGTAACGCTGGCGTTGCATGATGTGGGATACCTTCTTTTTATAGGATGTTTCGACCCGCCTATTCTCAACTGGCAAAAGATGAAACTGATCTGTGGTGCTGTTCACACACACACACACACACACACGCACACACTGACTCAGTCAGACTGCAGGAAACCATCGGAGCACTTTTTCATATTTTGGAGAACAAGCCCCAAACCCACTCATGCCAGCAAATAAAAATAATAAATAAACACATACAATGCAATGATACATATATATATATATATATATACACACACAAATATTTTGCTGAACAGATCCACAACTTTTGACAGTTTTCATAAAAGCCCTCGTGCTGCAGGTATGTTTGCGTCTGTAAAAAACTATGACAGTTTGCTTTCATTAAAAAGTAAGAATGATTAATACATCCATATGAAGCAGTCCCTTAAAGTGACATCGTGTCTTCAGTTTGCACTCACACTACAAGCGTACCGCACTCTGGCACACCTCTTCCAACTGGGCCAGGGCCGGCCAACTGAACCGCGCCTGAGCCCTATTCTGAGTACTCACACTTGTCAAACGAATCGGGAAACGCACCTGGGCACGGTTCAGATAGCATTATGTGAGTAGGCCCTTAGTCTCTATTTCAGAAGTCGCCACAGCGGAATGAATCGCCAACTATTCCAGCATATGTTTTACACAGCGGATGCCCTTCCAGCCGCAACCCAATACTGGGAAACACCCATACACACTCATTCACACACACTCATACACTAAGGCCAATTTAGTTTATTCAATTCACCTATAGGGCGATGCGGTGGCGCAGTGGATAGCACGTTCGCCTCACAGCAAGAAGGTCGCTGGTTCGAGCCTCGGCTGGGTCAGTTGGCATTTCTGTGTGGAGTTTGCATGTTCTCCCCGTGTTTGCGTGGGTTTCCTCCGGGTGCTCCGGTTTCCCCCACAAGTCCAAAGACATGCGCTATAGGTGAATTGGGTAAGCTAAAATTGTCCGTAGTGTATGTGTGTGAATGAGTGTGTATGAATGTTTCCCAGTGATGGGTTGCAGCTGGAAGGGCATCCGCTGCGTAAAACATATGCTGGATAAGTTGGCGGTTCATCCCGCTGTGGCGACCCCAGATTAATAAAGGGACTAAGCTGAAAAGAAAATGAATGAATGAATGAATGAATTCACCTATAGCTCATGTCTTTGGACTGTGGGGGAAACCGGAGCACCCGGAGGAAACCCACGCGAATGGGGAGAACATGCAAACTCAACACAGAAATGCCAACTGTCCCAACCGGGTCTCGAACCAGCGACCTTCTTGCTGTGAGGCGACAGTGCTAACCACTGAGCCACCGTGTCACCCCTCGTAGCTTTATTTAAGTAAAAAAATTGTTGACATTTTTATAGTTTCAATACCAAACAAACTGCAAATATAATTATGTCATATCAGCACAAGTCCTCGCTTAAATTCACAGCCAGTGAGAAGATGGAATCTGTGAGTTTCTCAGCTGTTTAAAAGCCAGAATTTTCAGGAACACATGTCTGCGTAGGAGGAGAGACATGCTATTTCTTAAAGTAAAAAAAAGAAGCATGAATCAAGACAACTGACATGCAAACTGCACTTTAGATACGTATGCTCCATGAATCAGCTGTTCTTTGAGGTATAAATTAAATACGAGAGCCGCAACAATAAATCAGATTTGAAGGAGGAGCATGGAAGTCGGTGAACTGTAATATAGTAATGTCGTAATGCAGTCATGCTTTATGATGATGAAATCATAGGGATGGTGTTTTTGGCAGCCGACATATATAATGCTGAAAACAAAAACCTCACTGGTAAAAATGTAAGCCTGAGTGGAAAATACGTGACATGAAAGTCAGGAACAGGTTCAAGGGAGAATAAGCATGTGGAAAAATAAATAAACTATCCGATGAGGTTAACACAGAGCTCTGGGTGGCGTTCTGAATTTCTGTCATCGCCGCAGTGTTAATAAGCCAGCAGGGTTTTGATCGCTACCATGTAATGTTTTGCTAGAATGGACAACATTATAGCTTTATCGTATGACAAATTCATCATTATTATTCAAATTAGGTGGTTTAGAAGTTGCCATTTGAAATGTCAAGTACCAAATAGCTTAGCTTGTTAATATCCCATATCAGTATGAATCGCGACTGGATCGATTCCAGTAGAAATAATGCAGTGATATTAAAGACACATCATTCATCTGTTGTGTCTTATCTCCTCACTCTGATCACATGTCCAAGTCCACCATGTTCTCTCTGCGTCAAAACTGCGGTCGCTTCTGCTTATTTTATACCTCAGAAACACACTGTAGGTCAATATTTGCATAGCTAACTAAAACAAAGACTCCATTGAAATTTTCTAAAATCATTGACGATCTTTGGAGTGTCCAAAACAAGCACAAACAACAGGCTATGTTCAAAACAACATTGCTGTTGCTGTTATTTATGCAGTATAGAATGTGCATGCTTGGTTGGTGATGATCCTGCATTTTCATTCACTGTGTGTGTGTGTGTGTCTTATGTTGCACAGGTATATTTTTGGGAATAGCCAAAAATACACTGTATGAGGCAAAATGATTGATTTTATATGCAAAAAACATTAGAATATAAAATAACAATCATGTCCTGTTAAGATATTTGTAAATTTCCTACTGTACATATATTAAAGCTTCATTTTTGATTAGTATTCTGCATAGCTAAGAACTTAATTTGGACAACTTTAAAGGTGATTTTTCCATATTTTGAAATTTTTTTGCAGCCTCAGATTCCAGATTTTCTAATCTATTCTTAAAAAACTATTCATTTAGCTTTCAGACGATGTGAAAAATCTATAAAAAAAAAAACAACAACAACTGACAATTATTTGTGATCCAGGGTCACATTATAACTATTTTAGGCCAAAATTAGTCAACTAGGTTGCTGTTGGAAGTGGTGTTAGTGAGGCCAGCAGGGGGCACTCAACCTGCGGTCCTAATGCCCCAGTAAAGTGAAGTATACTGTCAGTGAGCGCTGTCTTTCGGATGAGACATTAAATTGAGGTCCTGACTCTCTGTGGTCATTAAAAATCCCAAAGAGTAGGGGTGTAACCCCGGTGTCCTGGCCAAATTCCCTCCATCGGCCCTTACTGGCCTCCCAATCATCCCCATCCACTGAATTAGCTCTATCACTGTCTCTCCACTCCACCAATAGCTGGTGTGTGGTGAGCGCACTGGCACTGTTGTCCTGTGGCTGCCGTCGCATCATCCAAGTGGATGCTGCACACTGGTGGCGGTGTGGAGTAAACCCCCCCCTCCCTCCCTCATGATTGTAAGGCCCTTTGGGTGTATGGCCATACACGATAAATGCGCTGTATAAATACACACATTACATTACAAAATTAAAATTAGTGCCACATGGTCATCTCTTATCTACTTTATATACCATTAAAGAAATTAAATAATAATAATAAAAAATTTTTTATTGCACTCATGTAATGACATTGAAAAGTGGCTAGCATCAAAGTAATAGTTCATCCAACAATAAACATGTGCTGTTAATTTATCTAGATGTAGGCAACATTTTTACTTCACTTCAGAAGATTTTAAACTGAAGTTTTTTTGTTTTTTTAGATGATAAATCCACTAGAGGGCGCTGTCTACATTTTGCGAATCTGAAATACGTTATTTTATTATGTTGTACGTTTCAGGTACACGTTCTTCTTGTAAACGTTCAAGAGAGGGCGGTGCTTTCTGTCAAAGTCTCATTCAAGGAAAGTCAGTTCACTCTGCTGCCATATTTGCTATGCCCTCGGGCAGTACATCCAAGACCAAAGTCCTATCTAAATGAATGGGGGAATCCTGAAATCACGAAAAGTGCTCACTGAACTCTCAATTAAATGACATGTTTTGGTCCCACATTATATTAAGTGGCCTTAACTACATGTACTTACATTCAAAAATTAAGCCCCACCTTCTAGTACAGGAGCCAATCATCGATCGATATAGACTGACGATTCTCTGGGGGAGGGACTCGGACCAGACATGAGTTTCTGCAGATTTTGTGTGATTCGAACATTTAGAAATGAAAGTAAAGAGACAATTGTTGTTTAATTATATTGGTGATTCCTAATATGAAATTTTATCATAAGCTTGACAAGCAATTTTGGAGAATTTGATGTTTCCTTATTTAAACAGAATTGGTTCTCAAATATGTATTCCTGGGCACATAATTCCAATGAGCCTGGGTTGTCTTTCACTGTGCCCTTTTCCTCCTTCATACTATGCCAGTGAACCGTCTTTGTATATCTATAGTCTTTGTTGTCGTACAGATCACCTATCGTCAATCAATAGTGTTTTCACAAGCGAATGTAAATGTAAAAGAAAAGTGAACTGTGACCACATAGTTTTACCTTGATTTTACATAGCTTTTATCTCCGTTGTGGAACCGTGCTTCACCGGACTCGAACCTGAGCCACCAAGTACAACACAGTACAAGGTGAGTTACAGAAAAACTGACCACACCAGAAAAGTTGTCCATTTAGAGATAGATAAGGGAGGCAAACACATTCAGTGTCAAAGTTACTTACATTTATATTTAGTCATTTAGCAGACGCTTTTGTCCAAAGCGACTTACAATTGAGGAGGCATTCAGCGATTCAACAAGAAGAGGAAATACAAACAAGAAGAGCTAATAATACTAATGAACTGTTCGGTGCAAGTGTAAGGGGGGAGTGTTTTTTTATAGAGACAGAAGAGTGTTTCTATAGGTGGTTTGTCAAGCCCACTCACCTGTGTGAAGCTCACTTCATAAAAGTGTCTGGTGGAAATGTCGAAAACTGGTGCAAGTGTCAGAGAGATGAAAGAGTGTGTTTTCTGCAGGTGGTTTGTCAAGCCCACTCACCTGTGTGAGGCACATTCAGTTTGGTGTTGTCATGTGGTGAGGTGGGGGAGAGAAGAGAGGGTCCTGGTTTTGTTCACAGGAGTTCAATTGATCGCGTAAAAGAAATTCTGGACATATCAAAGTTGTTTTGTGATACAGTGGTCCCTCGCCACAACGCGGTTCACCTTTCGTGGTCTCGCAGTTTCGCAGAATTTTTTTAATGCAATTTGACATGCTTTTTTTTTTACAGCGCATTGTGTTCTGCGCCCTGATTAGCGCATTGTGTTCTGTGTCCTGATTGGCTGTAGACGATTGTCAATCAATCTCCTCCGTGCCGTGTCTCCTGTACAGTACAGAATGCGTTCAGCTTGTCAAATTTATATAAATCTTTGATTGCTAGCAGTGTGACTCTGAAGTGCTGTACTGTATGTTTGCAAGTTTACTCCCCAATAAACCCCATAATGTTGACGAAACATTCTGCACCGTCAAAGGCACCCACGGTAGCACCCAAAAGGCAGAGGAAAATGCTAACCATCGCACAAAAAGTTGGACTTCTGGAGATGCTAAAGGAAGGTAAAAGTTACACAAGTTTTTAAACAAGAGAGAAAAGTGTGAAAATGTTAATGCCTGTCTGAGAAAATAGTGTAGTGAGGGGTTTTACAGCCTTAAAACATCTATAATAATTGTAAAAAATAAAGCGGACTTCTTTCCCAGTGATGGGTTGCAGCTAGAAGGGCATCCGCTGCGTAAAACATATGCTGGATAAGTTGGCGGTTCATTCCGCTGTGGCGACCCCAGATTAGTAAAGGGACTAAGCCGAAAAGAAAATGAATGAATGAAAGCGGACTTCGCGGATTTCAGTTATTGTGGGCTATTTTTAGATTGTAACTCCCACGATTAACGAGGGACCACTGGATTTATTTGGCGTTGTGTGAAGAACCGCATGAAAAGAATTGGTTATTCATCGAAAATCTCACTGTATCATTAGTGTGAAAAAAGGAACAAAAGTGGTTTGTGTCATACTGCCCCATAGAGTTCATCTAACAACACTTCTACTAAAAATTCTAAGATCTTGAATCGTTTGAAAAGTTTGGTCTCAAACCATGTTGTTTCCCGCATGTATTTTTCAACGAATGATGAAAAACAGGTGTGCGGTTTCTGCTTTTATTTCTATAAATCAATTACCCATAAAATTCTGATAGAAGTCATGGCTTTCTAGATAAGCGAATACGCAAAAGAAGTGTTTTATCTTTTGCCAAGAGTAAAACATCAAGAAAAGCTGAGTCTGTGATTTGCATTCCATAAACAAATCTTTAAATGACTAAAATAAGCTGCAGTGTATTAGCCACATATGAAACAGTCAAAGTTTTTCTTACTTTCACACTTTTCAACTTAAAGTTGAGGCAAAAAGAAGCTAAAAAAAAAAATATTCGAATAAATATATAATAATGATGATAGTATATAAAATACTAATATATATATATATATAGTTATTGATAAAAAAATTAAGTTAACAAAAATGTTATATAATAAAAATAAAGCACAGTAATATGTTTATTTCACTTTCTTATTTATAATTTTTTTTAGCTACTAATGGGTTTGATCTATTTGCAGTAGTCACCTTTTTTTGCAGATTTTGCCAAGAGTAAAACATCAAGAAAAGCTGAGGCTGTGATTTGCATTCGCAGCAATGTATAAATTACAGCAATGTATCAGGTACATATGAAACAGTCAGTTTTTTTTGCTTTTACAATTTTAAGATTTTAGACCATTAGACAATTTGAAGTTGAGACTCACCAAAAAGAAGCTTAATTAAATAAATAATATAAAATAAAAATAAAATACTAAATTTTAAAAATAAATATTTAGCTATTGCTGAATCTATAATGATGATAACAATAATAATAATATATACAAATTATAAATAATTATTAATATATCAATTTAAAAAATAAATATTTTGTTATTGATGAAAAAATTCAGCTTTACTCATGAGATGAACAAAAAATATATCATATAATAAAAACATAGCATGGTAATATTAGACAATTTAAAGTTAAGACTCGCCAAAAAGAAGCTAAATTAAATAAATAATATAAAATAAAAAAATTGTAAAAATAAATCTATAATGATGATAACAATAATAATAATATATAAAAATTATAAATAATTATAAATATATCAATTAAAAAAATTACTCGTGAGTTGAACAAAAAATAAATTCTATAAAAAATATATAGCACAGTAATATTAGTTTATTTCATTTTCTTATTTTCTTTTGCACTACTAATTGATTTGTTCTATCTATATGTTAAATTTCTGCTCAGATTCTCAAACCTCCATCAGACTCGGTCAGCTGTTTCAGATCGCTTGTTCCTCAAAAATTCCTCAATTCCAGGAAGTCTTGTTGTAGGAATGTTTCAATGGAATGAGGCTGAGCATGAAGAAACCGGGTTACACCATCTGATAAGCACTCCTACAGTGTCGCCTTGTTTCCGGAAGATGGATTGGGCCATTTCTCTAGAAGTCACAGAACGGTCGCAGCATGAATGCAGCTTCTTGACTTTCTTAATGACTCAGATTTGTGAATTGATAACAATGACCTCTCTTTAGTGAAGCGTTCACCACATGAAGGAGAGCTGCTGTTAAATTACAGGCCTTAAAGGCATCGTCTCTGACTCAAACCCGAGCAGCCCGATCCGGGTTAACACCACTTCGCCTGAGGCTTTGAAGATGCAATGAGACACAAGTCACCTTTAAGTGCCAGATATTGGGAAATATTCAGTGAGTTATCCTAAAAGATCTAGAATGCATAAAGTGGGGATTTTCCACCAGTTTCTCATAGATTGATTTTAGCGCTGCATATTTAAGTTCTGTATTGGACTTTGAGAAAATCCCTTAAAGAGCTCTTTTTTTCATGTTTGCTGCCAATCAAAAGCTGATACACATACATTTATACACACATATACATGTATATATACACATACATATATATATATTGCTCATCGAGGCATGTTTTTTAATGGAAATAGATTATAAAATATAATTTATTCCTGTGATGCAAACTACATATTCACATGATCCATTGGAAATTTCATTAAATAATTAGTTTTGGATTCTTGAATAATTAGGTTAGGAGGGCAACATTCATTTGAAAGCTTTTGTAACATTACAAATGTCTTTCTCATCACTTCTGTGCAATTGAAGGCATCCTCTGAAAAAACAAACACTTTACTGACCATAAACATTTTTCAGCAAACAAAAACATTTTTACTCATTCATATACAAAAATTCATATACAAAAACTCATTATATACATTAGATTTAATCTTAAAGTTCCTTTAAATTTCAGATATCTGTTAATAATAAATAAATGTAAGATGATATATACATATATACATGTATATATTTATTTATACAACAGTTCTATCTGGTTCTTGAATCTGATTACCTGATAGCCATATGATATTCTGCCAGTAACAGCACTTGTCCAGCCTCTTAACCCTTCACC
>CAIGQV010019186.1:5663518-5675403 GCA_903798115.1 Danio jaintianensis | reverse complement strand
TATGTATAATATATATATATATATATATATATATATATATATATATATATATATATATATATATTGTTTTTTTGTGTTTCTTTTATATCTCATTTTATATTGACTATATATATACATAAATGACCTTCACAGGAAGTGACGGATATATGAATTGTAGTTTGGAGTCGGTTCATCAGTTTAAATTTACGATGAAATCCTTAAACCGATCTCATGATAAACTGTGATTTTACAAATATTCCACTAAATCAATCCAGTCAACCATAAAACAGCATAATGCTATCGTGCCGGTATGTTAATAGCATGCTGAAATGCACCAGAACACAACATACTTGAGTGCAATTACTGTTGTGTAATTATAGCAGTGTACATTGCTGATTGGGTTTGTCAGGAATAGGGTTTTAATTATAGACAGACAGACAGATCCTTAAATGTAGATCAGGCACACGGTCACGGCTGTGTGTGCTCTGTTTTTCTACTAAAGCACTGCATATGTTGTTGTGCATTTTTCTTATATTAAGTACGTGATCAGCGGCCATCAGTTTTGGCGCAATCAAATTTTATCAAGTCTGATCCAGATATATTTGTGCTTTCTTTATGCTGATTTTATGGAGGAATCTGTGAAATGCTTATAAACATGCCAAATGTGTTATACATATTATTTCTGAAAATGTCTAGAAAATGCTTTTGATTTAATATTTTTTAGATATTTGGACTAGAAACAAGACAAAAACTCTAAGTGTTTGCAGTGTAATGCTTGAGAGTGTATTCAACGAATGAAAATGGCATGGCTTTCTAGAAACGTCTGAAAATAAGGTATTCTGAATTCTCCATTAATTTCAAAATTCTTTTCACCCATTTCAAAGGTTCTCCTTTTCTATCATTCTCACCTAATAAGTAGGCATGGGCCAGTATAAGATTCTGATGGTGTGATAACCTTGGATAAAAATATCACGGTTTTACAGTGTTGTGATTACTGCTCTAAAATATATTCTTTTTAAATGTCTGGGTAAAAAAACAAAACAAAAACTTTTTTTCCCCATTGAACATAATATATTTTATTTTGAGAAACATTTAAAATATTTTGGAACAGTAAACATGTCAGGCTAAATAATTCCAATGAATCATTGACAAAACACAGATTTCCTTACAATTTAAAATGGCATCTTTGGAGATCTTTTCTGCTGGAGATAAAAACGTAAATAAAAATCTTACACATACTGTAAGAACGGTATAGCAGAAAATGTTGGCGGTTTTAAAACCTTGACTTTTCCAAACCAATGTATACCTTGAAAACGGTTATTGCCCCCATGCCTATTAATAAGCTTTGCAAATTCCACTACAAAGAACCTTTTTGTGAAATTAAAAGGTTCCATGGATGTAAAATGTTCTTCATAGAACCATTACACTGCAAAAAAAAAGTTACTTAGTTACTTACTATAGTTTTTGTCTTGTTTCTAGTCCAAATATCTAACAATTCTTAAAATAAGAAGCATTTTCGAGACAAGCAAATAAATACTGTCTTGTTTTAAGAAATAATAAAACAGGAAAAATAATCTGTAAGCAAAATAATCTTTTCCTTTGGATTTAAGATTATGTTGCTTACCCCATTGGCAGTTTTTTTGTTTTGTTTTGTTTTTTTTAGGAAAAATTCATTGAATTTTTACATATTGTTTCTGAAAACAAGACACAATTGTTTTTTTACTCGTCTAGAAAATGCTTTTGATTTAAGAATTTTTAGATATTTGCACTAGAAACAAGACAAAAACTATAGTAAGTAACTAAGTAACTTTTTTTGCAGTGTAATGCTTAAGAGTGCATTTAATGAATGAAAATGGCATGGCATTTCTAGAAATTTCTGAAAATAAGACCGAATTCTCCATAAATTTCAAAATTCTTTTCACCCATTTCAAAGGTTCTCCTTTTCCATCGTTCTCACTTAAGTTCTGCAAATTCCACTATAAAGAACCTTTTGTGAAATTAAAAGGTTCTTCATGGAACCATTACACTGCAAAAAAAGCCAGTATTTGCACTAGAAACAAGACAAAAACTATAGTAAGTAACTAAGTAAGAGAAGCATTTTGTTTTGCAGTGTAATGCTTAAGAGTGTATTCAACGAATGAAAATGGCATGGCATTTCTAGAAATTACCAAAATTAAGGCATTCTGAATTTTCCATAAATATCATGTTGTTCTTTTCACCCATTTCAAATGTTCTCCTTTTCCATTGTTTCCACTTTAAAAAAGTTCAGTAAATTTGCAGCAGAACCGTCAACCCATGAGTGTTTATAGGCAGCAGGATTGCCTTATTCTGCAAAAAAAAAAGTCAATGCGCCTGTGACTTTTGTTACACACTTCCTCTGAATTCTTCAGCGTTCCCTCACATGAATCTGGCCGCAGATCCCTATCTAAGGTGCTCCTTTGTACTTGGCTTACAAGCATTCGCAGTGACATCATTTTATGTGATCACTCACTGTCAAAGCCGGAGCGCTGCGCAGGATTGAATAACTCCCGCACAATGGCTCATTGTCACCAAACATGAGATGGAGAAATTGCAGAAGCGGCACCCTGCGTGTGTACCGACTACAAGTGTCCATTTCAGCCCATGCTTTCGTGCCCAGCTGGCACGATAAAGATGGCATGATGTACTGACAACTGGCAAAGATAACATTTAAGATTATGAGAGAATTTGTGCTGCCGTGCTGTAAAATATGGCAAATCACAGCACGCTCCAGATGTCAAGATGTTTAATTTCGAAAGGTAGCCATATAGAAACCATTCATGGAAACAGCATTGCAGTATCTACATCAGTGATTAAGGAGTTATTAGCAAGTTTAAATTGGTTAATTTGGTAGCATGTTAGTTTAAGTAACAATTAATATCTTACTACCTGCCTATTATTAAGATATTAACTGTTAATTAGTACTTATAATAGAATAATATTATTATAATATTAATAAGCAGCTAATTAGTAGTTTGTTAAGCTAAAAGTCATCGTTAATGGTTTGTAGTGTGAATTGTACATTAAAATAAAAATTGTGAGTGTACATTTATTTAATAAATATAAATTTGCATTTAAAAATGTTTAATGTTAACAGTAATATGAGAGAAATACACTCACCGGCCACTTTATTAGGTACACCTGTCCAACTGCTCGTTAACGCAAATTTCTAATCAGTCAATGACATGCCAGCAACTCAATGCATTTAGGCATGTAGACATGGTCAAGACGATCTGCTGCAGTTCAAACTGAGCATCAGAATGGGGAAGAAAGGTGATTTAAGTGACTTTGAACGTGGCATGGTTGCTGGCGCCAGACGGGCTGGTCTGAGTATTTCAGAAAATGCTGATCTACTGGGATTTGGCCAGACTGGTTCCAGCTGATAGAAAGGCAACAGTAACTCAAATAACCACTCGTTACAACTGAGGTATGCAGAAGAGCATCTCTGAACGCACAACACGTCCAACCTTGAGTCAGATGGGCTACAGCAGCAGAAGACCACACCGGGTGCCACTACTGTCAGCTAAGAACAGGAAACTGAGGCTACAATTCGCACAGGCTCACCAAAATTAGACAAAAAGAAGATTGGAAAAATGTTGCCTGGTCTGACAAGTCTCGATTTCTGCTGCGACATTCGGATGGTAGGGTCAGAATTTGGCGTCAGCACCATGAAAGCAGGGATCCATCCTGCCTTGTATCAACGATTCAGGCTGGTGGTGTAATGGTGTGGGGGATATTTTCTTGGCACACTTTGGGCCCATTAGTACCAATTGAGCATTGTGTCAACTCCACAGCCTACCTGAGTATTTTTGCTGACCATGTCCATCTCTTTATGACCACAGTGTACCCATCTTCTGATGGCTACTTCCAGCAGGATAACGCGCCATATCATAAAGCGCGAATCATCTCTGATTGGTTTCTTGAACATGACAATGAGTTCACTGTACTCAAATGGCCTCCACAGTCACCAGATCTCAATCCAATAGAGCACCTTTGGGATGTTGTGGAACGGGAGATGATCATCCATCGCATCATGGACAAATCTGACAAATCTGCAGCAACTGCGTGATGTTATCATGTCAATATGGACCGAAATCTCTGAAGAATATTTCCAGTACCTTGTTGAATCTATGCCACAAAGGATTAAGGCAGTTCTGAAGGCAAAAGGGGGTCCCCAGTACCCGGTACTAGTAAGGTGTACCTAATAACGTGGCCGGTGAGTCTATTGGTCAAAGTCAATTCAGATTTATTTGTAGTTCAATGTCTCGTTTTGCATTTTTTACAGTGTATTCAAAAGTAATTCATGTACATAGCGTATTTAATGCAACATGAATTTAATAAATGGATTAGTCGTCTCATTTAAAGGTACTTTATGTAACTTATTTGACTGTACTCAGGTATAAAAATAGTATTATATTTCATTAGCAAACATTTAGATAGATTTAAATTCATATCATTGTTTCGTTCTGGGGCGGCACGGTGGCTCAGTGGTTAGCACTGTCACCTCACAGCAAGAAGGTCGCTGGTCCCGGCTGGGCCAGTTGGCATTTCTGTGTGGAGTTTGCATGTTCTCCCCGTGTTGGCGTGGGTTTTCTCCGGGTGCTCCGGTTTCCCCCACAAGTACAAAGACATGTGCTACAGGTGAATTGGATTAACTAAATTGGCAGTAGCCCAATATAATACTTTATAGTTTCAAATAAGAGTCTTTGGTTCATAACTATTGTTAAACTGACATTTTATCATGTGTTTTCTGTAGATCGTGGTCAAAATGTAACATAGTAATTATTTGTGCTTAGAAAAAAAACGGTATCATGACCAATGATGTACCAAATTACAAAAAAAAAAAATCTAATTAAAAGACATCTTTTAAGTTGTACTTTACAGAATGTGCACTCTTACTTGAGTACAGTTTTAGTGCTGTATCTGTACTTTTACTACACTATTTTCTTTCAACCCGCAGTCACTTCTTTGTTTATTTTTTCTTGGCTAATTAGAATAATCAGCCCCGTGATTCCTGTCCAATCAAATTACGCATTGAAAAACAGCTTAAGTCAAAATGATTAGCCCTCTGGGGTTTTTTGTTTTCTTTTTCAAATATTTCCTAAATGATGTCTAACTTAGCAAGGAATTTTTTACAATATGTCCTATAATATTTTTTCTTCTGAAGAAAAGTCTTATTTGTATTATTTTAGCTAGAATAAAAGCAGTTTTAATTTTTTAAAAACCATTTTAAGGTCAATATTATTAGCCCCCCTAAGCAATTTTTTTTTTTCAATTGTTTACAGAACAAACCATCGTTATACAGTGATTTGCCTAATTACCTTAACTTGCCTAGTTAACCTAAATAGCCTAGTTAAACCTAGCTAAATGTCACTTTAAGCTGAATACTAGTATCTTGAAAATATCTTGTGAAATATTATGTACTTTCATCATGGCAAAGATAAAAGAAATCAGTTATTAGAAATAAGTTATTAAAACTATTATGTTTAGAAATGTTGAAAAAGTCTTCTTTCCGTTAAACAGAAATTGGGGATAACTGTATCTAAAAAAAGTAACGGTACTTTTACTTAAGTATAATTTCCCAGTACTCTTTCCACCACTGATCCTGACACATTTAATATAAAGACAGCTAAATCCGGTCACAAAACAAGCTCCAAAGTTGGCTGTGATTTTGCCTTGGGTGACATTTTTAGGCAAAAAAAAAAAAGAACTGCTGTGCTAGCAGAGAAGTGCTAGTTTTGGTCCGATGACAAGTTTTCAGGAGTGCTGACATGCTGTCGAGGCGACAATTGATTCCAGAAGACCTTCTGGGGTGTAAAAGGAAGAATTGTGGGTAACCGTTAAAATGAAATGTCCGTCCGTTACTTTGCTATACCACAAGCATCTAAAAATTAGCTTAACTGCTACTTCTGGTCTTTTCACCATTGGTCACCAACTAATGTTTACAGCAAATAGTTTGTGTTTAAACCAGCATGGTTGTGATGTTCCAAGCAGAATTAGGAATGTCTTATCAAAATACATCATTCTTGTTCTTGGACACTAACAAGCTAGTTCTGGGCAGCAAGAGTGATGAGCAAGCGTACCATCGCTAAAATACTCAACCCGCCATTTAATAAACACTAAAAGATAAATACACAGCATCTAATGAAGTTTGGCTTGTCTACAGGGAAGACTGCAGTCTCCGCTCTGGCCCTCGGGCTGCGTTTGAGTGTGAACTAAAGGGAAAATTAGCACACTAAATAAAAACGCCTATAATATTCATACATTCAGAATTTAAAATTGTGGGTGGCACGGTGGCTCAGTGGTTAGCACTGTCGCCTCACAGCAAGAAGGTCACTGGTTTGAGTCCCATTCATTAATTTTCCTTTGACTCAGTCCCTTATTTATAAGGGGTCACCACAGCGGAATGAACTCCCTACTATTCCAGCATATGTTTTACACAGCGGATGCCCTTCCAGCCGCAATCCAGTACTGGGAAACACCCATACACACTCATTCACACACACACTCATACACTACGGCCAATTTAGTTCATTCAATTCACATATAGCACATGTCTTTGGATTGTGGGGGAAACCTGAGCACCTGGAGGAAACCCATGTGAAAACGGGGAGAACATGCAAACTCCACACAGAAATGCCAACTGGCCCAGCCGGGACTCAAACCAGCAACATTCTTGCTGTGAGGCGACAGTGCTAACCACTGAGCCACCGTGCCGTCGAGTGAATATCAATATCAATTTAACATTTCCAGCAACGATGGTCCCTTTGTTTACATAAAAGATCACCTTTTACTCAACTGTATCTGTGACCGTGTGTGTGTGATGAGAATAGGCGTGTACGTAAATGATAGAATTTCTATTTTTCAGAGAACTCGCCCTTTACATCGGTCTATTGAGTCCCCGCATACGTTAAGAAAGTAAGAGTCAAATCCACCAGCTGGGCCTTTGTATGTTTATTAGCTCTATATGGCCTTTCAGCTCAGGCAAGAAAGTCACTTTTGCCTTCTCTCACTCAACAGACAACTTAAAAGGGATTTGAAAAGAAAGGAAACAGACAAGATCAAATGTAATTTGTCTGAATAGCGAGGAAACACTTCTTTATTTCCAGTTCAAAGGGCCTGCTTGAACTCCATAATACCGTAAGCAAACCCAAAGTACATTGAATGTCTATTGAACAGCCACTTCCTCAAGGCATTAAAAGAAAACCTATACTGGCACGAGTCCAGAACCTGTCCTATTATGAGTTGTAGATGGAGTAAACTGATATTTTACAGACTAATTGCACAAACGTTAATAATATGCTATTATTGTTTGATTAGTTTACCTGTGTATTATCATGAATCTTCCTCTGAGAAAAAAAAAATAGCACATTGCAATGTAATAAAGCCTATGGAATCGATACTTTTTTCTTCCAATTACAAATTCGAATCTTCCTATTGTGGGTTTTCCTCTCAGACTTTAGAGTTTTCATATAATAATTGTAACTTTCCAGCTTAGAACTCAGTTTGAGTCTAAAAAGTCCAAATTGCATGTAAGAAATTGTGCAGCTTAGATATTTTCACCTGACAATACCAAACTTTTAGAACTAACTTTCCAGCTGAGAAAGCTCAGTCTGAGTCTCGCAATTCTGAGGAAAAAAGTCCAATCTGCATGTGAGAAATTGTGCAAATCAGATTTTTTTACCTGACGATTCCAAACTTTTAGAACTCAGTTTTTACTTTGTTTATTTTTCACTTTATTTATCAGAATTCAGACTTTTCTCCCCCACAGCCTAAGAATTCCAACATGTTAAATGGAAATTATAGAGACTTAAAGATGCAATTCTGAGAAAAAATTCCAAATCACTTTTTAATTTACCTTTAAATAAGCAAAGCTTATGGAATTGATACTTTATTCATCCTAAACACAAATTTAAATCTTCCAATGACTTTTTTGAGTTTGCATATAACAATTCTTATAACTTTACAACTTAGAACTCAGTTTTAGTCTTGCAATTTTGAGGAAAAAAAAGTCCAAACTGCATGTTTGTACGTACTCTCACTAGGCACGGTTGTCCCCCCTCCCCTCTCCCCCTCGGCCTGCACTCACACTGCATCTTCACTTCCGAGCCGGAGCACGCTTATATCATCGATGATGCGACTGTTCAGTTTAACAGGAAGAGAAGCGCTCTCGCTCAGCACAGTGGACATTGCTTTAGTTCTATCGTTTTGTATTATTTTTAGTCGTTTGGGATGCAGTGACATACAGTTAAATATTTTGCGGAACAGATCCAAAACTTTTAACGCTCATAAATGATCATGAAAGTCCTCGTGCTGCACATATTAGGAGGTTTGCTGAAGGTGCAGCTGACGTGCAGTGAGGGGTTTTTATCTTTAATAATCTATGACAGTTCGCATTCATTGAAAAGTAAGAATGATTAATAAATCCATATGAAACGTTCCCTTAAAAGTGACGTTGCGTCTTCAGTTTCGGGCTCAAAGCCCAACCGAACCGTGCTGTGGCACACCTCTTCCAACCAAACCAGGGCCGGCCAACTGAACCGTGCCTGGGCCCGATTCGGAGCACTCACACTTGTCAAACGAACCGGGAAACGTGCCCAGGCACGGTGCGGATAGCGTAGTGTGAGTCCGCCCTAAGAAATTGTCCAATTCAGATATTTTCACTTGACGATTACAAACTTTTAGAACTCAGTTTTTACTTTTTTGTTTATTTTTCACTTTATCAGAATTCAGACTTTTGCCCCCACAATCTAAGAATTCCAACATGTTAAATGGAAATGAAATTTAAAATGGAAATTTAATTGAAAAAAGTCAAAATTACCTTTTAATTTACCTTTAAATACGCAAAGCAAATGGAATCGATACTTTCTTTCTCCCAATTACAAATTCGAATCTTCCTATTCTGGATTTTCCTCTCAAACTTTTTTACTTTCTTTAGTTTGCATAAAACAATTGTAACTTTTCTGCTAAGAACTCAGTTTAAGTCTTGCAATTCTGAGGAAAGAATGTCCAAATTGTGAAATTTTGTGCAATTCTGATTTTCCCCCCAAACAATTCCAAACATTTAGAACCAAATTTCCGCTTTATGTTTATGGTTCAGTTTATCACAATTCTGACTTTTCCTCTCAGAAATGATACTTCTTCTACCAATTCCAAGTTTATATCATCAGAAGTTATGCTTTCTTTCTTAATTATACTTTACTTACTTATACTTCACCCAAATCCAAGTTCACGTCTTACAGTTTGTACTTTTTGCTTGACAATTCAGAGCTTGCAATTGTTACGTCACAAGCGTTGTCGCAATTCTGAGTTTATATCTTGCTAACTCTTTTTCTCAGAATTCCAAAATGTTCAAATGGAAATTATAGAGACATAAACCCCAGCCTGATGTCACGAGAAAACGTAAGTATAATCGTAAGCTAATTCGTATGAGTTCAGTCATACGAAAATGTAAGATTTTAAAAGGAGGCATGGCACCAAAGCCCACCCCTAAACCCAACCGTCATTGGGATTCGTCAATTCATACGAATAAGCCACTAAATCAAAAAGTTACGAATTGCCGTGAGATGGCAATTCTGAGAAAAAAAGTCAAAAATGTACCTTTAAATATTTATTTTTTTTCCATACCAGTAACAAGCTTCAATAGTAAACACTGTGGCTCATTTATTTGATCTTTTCCCACATATCTTTACTATACAAAAAATGTGCTGATCTAGTCCTAATAAGTGTATCAGAAAAAAATAGATGCTACCGAATGCCCAAATTCACTGGCATGTGTTCAAAATAGAAGTCAAACAATCATGTAGAAATCTGAAGACCTGAGGCATCACAAATGAAATCCATGTGCACGGACAATACCCACTGTCATTCTGACAAGTGTTAGTAAGCCACTCAGCGCATGTGTGTGTGTACTTTAATACATTCCATCTGCCTTTCCATCTTGCCTGATTTTTCACACTAAAGAATGATTAGGTGTAAATGAGCAGAGGAGGAATCCAGACTCCCACAACTACACACCAGGGGATAGTGTCAGTAATACCACAGCAATTTCTCACACAAATAACAGTAACCGAGCGCTTCCCAAAAGGCAGAACGGCAATGTCCCCTTATATTAAATGTAATTCAACGGGACAGAGTGTTTACATCACTTCACGGAGGTCTAAAAGAGCATTTAATAGTGTTGTCCCTCTCCACCAAAAAACAAAGCCTTAATTTGGGTGCATTAGGCAGAGAAGCGTATTTGTGTTACCTTGATTTGGGATGGATTTGCCCTGAATACGCCTCTGGGGAGCAGTTGGAGGCTGATGTATCACGCATACTGGACGTGTTTCTGCTCATATTCACTCTGCCGAGAGGTCTTTGCCACTTCGCTGGAACTTTTTTGTCTTCAGAAAATGAATAAATGGACATTCCGATCTACAGTCACAGAACAAATATCTGTCATTTAGTCAGAGTTGGACACGCTTCCAAGCGTGTAAAATTCCCTTCTTCAATCTGTCTGGATAATTGAAGCTCATAAGCAGTTTCAAGTGAAACACTTTCTCCTAGGGTCATGCCAACGCTATCTCACGGCAATTCGTACCTTTGATTTAGTGGCTAATTCGTATGAATTTGTACAATCTCATTCGTACAATTTAGTACAATGTGCGTATCCCAATGACGGTTGGGTTTAGGGGTGGGGTTTGGTGCCACGCCTCCTTTTTAAAATCTTACATTTTCATATGACTGAACTTGTACGAATTTTAGCCACTAAACTGACAAAACGTAAAATAGTTACGTTTTTTTTTAGACATACACAAAACAAAACAACAAACACAACATAAAATACCTGACACAAAACATAACTGCATATACAAAAATATACATATGGCAAAAGCCATAAACTATTATGCTACAAATAATACAATATGGCGGGAACAGTGAGAAGTTTATTGAACAAAGAACACATTATGTCATTCCGAGTTTCAAAATGTCACATAAAGCAAGGTTTATATTGTCCAAATATGGTGACCAAGTGTGAATAAATGTATCAGTTGTGGAGTGGCTAAGACATGTTAAATATTCCAGGGGAATAGTCTCTTGAATTATTGAACGCCATCCTTTCATGGAAGGGGGTTTATCATTGATCCATGACATCAAAATGTTCTTCCTGGCAGCAAAAGTTAACCGGCAGAACAA
This sequence comes from Danio jaintianensis, assembly GCA_903798115.1. Classification (NCBI taxonomy): domain Eukaryota; kingdom Metazoa; phylum Chordata; class Actinopteri; order Cypriniformes; family Danionidae; genus Danio; species Danio jaintianensis. Next base: position 5,664,228 of record CAIGQV010019186.1, on the reverse strand, counting down.
TCGTTGTTCATACTTGTTCCTAATTAGTTTGCAAGGAAAACCCAGGAGAAGGGACAGAGGGTCTATATCCATGTCCAGACCAAAAATGTTGTTGCTTAATACTTTTTAAAACTGTTAAAAACTTTTTCAAATGGTTGTTCCGTAATTTATTTAGGAAATAAATGTAAGTGTAATCTGTTACATGTACCGAGAACAAGAATTACGATTACTTATGAAAATATGATTTATTTTTTGATTAACAGTTTATTCCGGGACATAGCTTTTTTTTTCAAATACTTTAAATGTGTATTTAACCTTGGGATTGTGGGATATTTCAACCAAAACTGAATATTCTGTCATTTGTGTGGCATTAGCGTGTGAATATAGCCAGCCTCTAATGGTAAAAGTTAATTAATGCTATTTCGTATAATCACACTTGATAAAAATAAAAAAACGTTTACAGAAACAATTTGATTGACATCCTCCCTTTGTATGTGTCATCAGAGGAAGAAAGCCCCGCCTATTAGTGACAATCTCTCCCTCATAGACGGCCCTGAGTGAGAAGCAGTCGTCTGTCATTATGGTGCGTTCACACCAGACGCGGATGAATCGTCAAGCGCAAGTGATTTACATGTTAAGTCAATGCAAAGACGCAAATAGACATCCTGCGGCACGATTCACGCAAATGAGGCGGCGCAAATGACGTGATTTGCGCGAATTCAGAATCAGAA
>CAIGQV010019186.1:5645749-5658518 GCA_903798115.1 Danio jaintianensis | reverse complement strand
TTTTTTTTTTTTTTTTTTTAAGAATATGCAAATCATCCCATTACTGAATTAAAGTCACTGAGACTTTTATCTCAATATGTTGTTGTATTTCTCACTGAAACGGAATATTGAGTAAGGGGCGGGGTTTTCATTCCCTGACAGCAAACTAAAGGCAGATTTAGGGCTGATTTAGCGTCAAGCGCATGCGTATGGTCCAGGGCAGCCTTCGCGTGGTTGCAGACCCCTCACCGGTGCTGACGCTGACGTGCACCTCTCAAAAAATTTAACTACAAGTCGCAATGACGTGTAGCGCAAGCTCTGTGATTGGTCGGCTTGGTAAGTGTCGAGTCCCTTGAAGGAGCTGCAGATGGAAACTTTGTTTTGTGTTTAAATCATGATTAAAGTTGTTGCACGTCTGCTGGTTCCTGCCTCTGAACGAGCGAGTTTTAGCTTCTTGTACATTAAGGTAGCGTTCAGAAAAAATAAAACACCTGCAAAGAAACTCAACACAGAGGAACATAAAAACCTACTGCCAGCTAGCGTTTCGGAAGTACTATTGCAGAGCAACACAAACAGCACGCAGAAGTATAAATGCACGGCTACACGCAAAGCATGCATCGTGGGTCACAGCGATCACTCAACGCGGAAACGGTTAGAGGGGCGTGGCTTAGAATATTGTGGCTGAAGCGTCAAACTGACATCAGAGAAACAAACATTCAGACTTTGATTGAACATTACCAAAACAAACATTTAATAACTTGCACAGATTAATTGTTCACCTAAAGAATAACAGTGCGCTAGCAAAATAAACAGTGTAAATTTTGATCTCACATGAACTTTAATGGCAAAAATGTAATAGACACAATACAAATAGACACAAAGAAGACTCCATTTTAACCTCTATCTATTTAAAATGCCTATAAAACAAACTCCACAAATAATATGTTCGCTAAACAGTACAAAAAAACTAAAATAAATAATAATTTGTGCACGAAAAGCTCCATTGTCTGCCTCTTACAACAGCTGAGCCGCAGGGAGGGGGTTAAACGTGCGGTTTTTGCAGTTTCATGAAATCACTCTTGTTTTCGGGTCCCGATTGCTCCTGTTTTTCCGGAATCCATAAATGAACAATTCCCTCTCATTCACCTCTCAGGTTTAATTCATCTGTTTATTTTTGTTTCGGGACCTCAGGATGAAAGGCTGGAGGTGGGGGGGAGGAGGAGGGCGGGCCTGCTTCAATTTCCACTGATTCATTTTACGTATCCGCCTTCATTCACAGCCTTAAAGAGTGTTGCACAATACCAGCCAACTGTATTGTTGATGAAAACCATAAAGGAGGCATTTAATTGGGCTATTTATCCTCTACTTAAGGCCTGCACTGTGCCCGGGTCTGTGTTCTCCTGTTGCACCGGCTGTCTCCTGCGGAAAGTGTGGGGCCAAATAATTACAGCTGCTCATGATCAAAGCTAGAACAATGTCCAAGACAAATACAAAAAAAAAAAAACAATCGCGGCATCGAATAGCACCGCAGCGGATGATATATGGGAAATCAAGACTGCCAACCAGGTGCTCTGCAAACAAGCCCCGGCTGAAACAGAGCCACTGTGTATTACTAATAAAAAACACGGATAAACGCCAGGCAGATGTAAAGACGCTTGTGATTACTGCTCTATTGAGTATGCAAATATTAATCTGACTTAAATGTGAAATAAATGTACAAATTAAATGGTAAATCTTATTGTCATTCATATGGGATTTACAAAGCATTAACAGTCTTCATCCAGTTTTGTGACCTAATCTAAAGTAAAGTTAATAAAGCATTTATTACCATAGAAAAGTAACTATTATTATATGCCTGAATAATAAGATTTGTAAATGTTCATTTGAATAGTGTATTAATCATTTAATTACGCATTCTGAATGATCTTTAAAAAACATTAACATTTTTCTTAAATATCTGGTTTGTAAATAATGCAATGCTTAAAGGTGCTGTATGTAATTTTTGACTCTTCTAAAGCATAAAAATACCATAATATGTTTGCAGATATTTAAGAAACATGCTAAGTGAACATTCTTGTTTATCTGAAAAACAAAGCTGAAGTCAGATATTCTGCGTTGAAAATGTACGTTATGTGCCGGAACGTCTGTCTTTGTTTTGGTCCCTTTGCCAGTTTAGTCAATTATATTTCAGCACCCCGGGTTTCAATGGTGGAAAACAGTGTATTTGATTTATTCAGTCATGAAGGGTCCCAAAGTTTGCGTCCGCGACCGAAAATGCGACCTCCGGTGGACAGTAACAGACTTCGAAATGAGATGCAGATTCAGAGTTCCACATGAGGTTATATTACTAACAACACAGTGATAAGCAATGTGGCTGTTTGCATCAGACGAAACACGACAGAAATTTAAATACAGCCATTCAGAAGCACAGAATAATGCACTAACTGCACTCTAGTGAAATGGTAAGGTTTATAATCTAATTAATACATATTAAACCTCTTTAACATTATTAAATGTACATGCTGAATCACTGATATGTGTTGGCTTGCACTGAGTCACAGTTCTAAAGTTCAATTTCAAATGGTTTATTTTATTTTCAAGATCTGAGGTGAACTATCTGCTGCTGCTTTCAGTAGTATGGCAATAAATGTCATGTAAAATGGCATTTAAACTCACATTATTAGCATTTAACACTGAATAAAGCACATAAGGTGATCCTGAGGTGATCATTGTCGTAGTTTTCTGCTGTTCAGCTGCAAGAAATAGAAGCCCTTTCTAAAATATGAATTTTAGGTGTTGGTTAGGAAAAAAACTCCTTTTAATATGGAGAATATTCCTTCTATCGGTTGCCGTTGCTTTTATTTAGAACACGATTTAAATCAGCCTTTAAGCTCGATAGTCAGGCACGCTTCTGTTGGTGTCGTCAATCTGGCAACCTGCGCTTGCGTGTGCTTTGAACCAGGAATGCAATACCTAGTTCAACCACTGGGTGTCAAACTTACATACTGCACCTTTAATTTAGAAATGAAAAATAAATCATTAACAAAATATGAAAACACAGTCATTAAGCACATTATACATGTGCTTATAAGTCAAGAATAAAGCATTTGTAGATATAGTTATAAACTGCGTACTAACGTCTAATAATGTGGAGTTAATGCTTAACAAATAACGAATTAACTATTTCCTACCTAAACCCAACTACGACCTTGCTAACTATTAATAAGTAGCTAATTAATAGTTTATTGAGTCTAAAAGTCAATGGTTTGTTGATGTGACATGAATTGTGCATTCAAAAAAAGTGTGACTTTTATTTCTAGCCCAAAACTCTTAGTGACCTTGTATTAGGAATACAATATGCTTACTTTATTTTAAGGAGATGTACAGTAGTTACAGTGTAATTGTAACATGTACTTACTATATTATTTGGGGTTAGAATGTGGGTTTAGGTTTAGGCTTTGTTACATGTAATTACGCCTAATTTATTGTAATTACTATAGTAAGTACTGGAAGAAACTTTAATTAAAGTGTTACCTACAATACACTTTTTTTAAGGTAAGTGGTTGGAAACAATTTATTTGGGCTGAATTTAAACAAACAAATTAAGTTGAACATTACAAAAATGTAATTTGTTTAAATTCAACCCATATAAATCGTTTTTTCAGTGTACTACGCAAGGTCAGATTGTTTAAGATTATTGACTGCTTGGAGATCGTTTCTCTTCTATTCTTAGTTGGTAAAGCTTAAAGTTGTGTATTTTACATGCAAAATTAGCTTAATTAAAATCAGACATCATTTAAGAGCAGCCTTGCATTTTTAAGACTTTATTTTAGCTATAATAACTTGTAAGTTAAAAAAAAAAAAAAAAAATGCTAAATCACACTTTTAATTGTTTTTTAGTGACAAAATACTTTCAGTTATGTTTTGTTGCAGTATGTTTTCGACAGTTTTGCATTGTAATAGTGCCCAGTCTTAACTTAAATACAAAATTGTGGACAATATGCATATATGACAGATCTTGATTTACAGTAATCTTGTTTTAAGTTGAAATGCTTTGGTTAATTTTAAGATAAAAAAAATTATAATAATTACAAGGAATTCTTCCATTTAGTAACTAGATTTAAGACCTTTTCACACAAAATAAGAAGAAAAAAAATTAACCAGATATATATATATCTTTTAATAATTTGACTAAACATGCTGTTTGGAATAAAGAAGTGCTATATTACTTATTTTAAGGCATTTACTTTTTTACTAAATCCTAGGTAAGTTTTTTTTTATTTCAAGAAAATCTTACCATAATTATCTTACTACACTCGCTCGTTTTTCTTAATTAATTCATGCATTTATCCTATTTAGATCCTGCAATAACTCGTTGTCTGTTTAAAAAAATGCTTTAAAAAATTGTTTTTTTTTTTTTGTGACAAAATACATTCAGTTATGTTTTGTTGCGGTATGTAACAATTTCGCATTGTAATAGTGCCCAGTCTTAATTTGAACACAAAACTGTGGACAATATACATATAGGACTGATCTTGATTTAAAGGTGCAGTATGTAAGTTTGACACCAAGTGGTTGAACTAGGTATTGCACTCCTGGATCAAAACAAACGCAAGCGCTGGTTGCCAGATTGAGGACAGGAGCGAGTGATTTAAATCGTGTTATAAATAAAAGCAACGGCACTGGATAGAAGGAATATTCTCCATATTAAAAGGAGTTTTTGTTCTAACCAACACCTCGAATTGATATATTAGAAAGGGTTTCTATTTCTCACAGGTGAACAACAGAAAACTATGACAACGACCACCTCAGGTACACCTCATGTGCTTTATTCAGTGTTAAATGCTAACAATGTGAGTTTGAATGCCATTTTACATGACATTTATTGCCATACCATTAAAATCAGCAGCAGACAGCTCACCTCAGATCTTGAAAATAAAATAAACCGTTTGAAATTAAACTTTAGAACTAAACACATATAAGTGATTCAGCAGGTACATTTAATAATGTTAAAGAGGGTTAATATGTATTAAACAGATTATAAACCTTACCATTTCATGAGTGAGTGCATATTCTGTGCTTCTGAATGGCTGTATTTAAATTTCTGTCGTATTGTCGTCTGGTGCAAACAGCCAAATTGCTTATCACTGCGTATCTCATCACAAAGCGTGTTGTTAGGACACGCGGTTACAAAGTAACCATCTCACCTAATGTTTACGTTCGAAATATTTATATTATTTGCTAATTAATAACCTCATGTGAAACTCTGAATCTGAGTCTCATTTCGGAGTCTGCTACTGTCCACCGGAGGTCGCATTTCGGTCACGGACACATGCTTTGAGAGCCTTTCTGAATGAATGAATGAAATATGCAGTTTTCCACCATGGCAACCCGGGGTGCTGAAATATAATTGGCTAAACTGGCAGTGGGCGGGTTAAAGGGACCAAAACAAAGACAGCGTTCCGGCACGGAAAACACATTTTCAAAGCAGAATATTTTACTTCAGCATTGTTTTTCAGATAAACAAGAATGTTCACTTGGCATGTTTCTGAAATATCTGCAAACATATTATGGTATTTTTATGCTTTAGAAGAGTCAAAAACTTACATACAGCACCTTTAATTACAGTAATCTTGTTTTAAGTTTAAATGCTTTGGTTAATTTTAAGATTTAAAAAATTAAGAGGAATTCTATTTAGTAACTCTAGTTTTAAGACCTTTCCACACAAAATAAGTAAAGCAAACTGTTAAAAAAAAATGTAACCAGCTATTTTTTTTAAATAATTAGACTAAATAGGAATAAATAAGTTCTATATTACGTATTTTAAGGCATTTCTTTCTTTACTAAATTCTAAGTACGTAAGAAAATCTTACCATAATTATCTTACTGCACTGGCTCGTTTTACCTTCTTAATTCATTCATTTATTTATCCTATTTAGAATGGGGGTTTTTTTGCAGCGTGGCTTTATTTATGACCTCAGAAAGCTGCCAGTCCATTTGCATGATGTCAGGATAATATCTTCAATTTGAATGCAAATGCCAGTTTGCTCGTACTATCAACAGGTTGTGTTTATTTATGGCCAAATACCGTGAGAGAGCACATGAAATAACAGAAATGAGCTCACGACCTCTTATTTTAGAAACGGTTAACGCTCAGAGAACAAATAGCACTATTACGAAGTTTTGTGTTTATTTTTAGGTTTGTGTGAGTGTGTGTAGACAAGGACATGGTTGCAACTGGTATTAATGCGTTTCAATGAGCCGATCACAAGTAGGTGTTTTTTTGAAGGCATTCAAATATATTTGACTACATGAGGATTGTCAAAATTGGACAAGCTCAAAACACTTTAAACACCATTTGCAGCTGTATGTACACTACCTAACAAAAGTCTTGTCGTCGATCCCAGTTGTAAGAGCAACAAATAATAACTTGACTTCTAGTTGAACATTTGGAAAAGTGGCAGAAGGTAGAATTTTTTCGATGAATCATCTGTTGAACTGCATCCCAATCATTACAAATACTGTAGAAGACCTATCGAAACCCGCATGGACCCAAGGTTTTCACAGAAATCAGTCAAGTTTGGTGAAGGAAAAATCATGGTTTGGGGGTTACATTCAGTATGGGGGTTTGTGAGAGATCTGCAGAGTGGATGGCAATATCAACAGCCTGAGGTATCAAGACATTTGTGCAGCCCATTACATTACAAACCACAGTAGAGGGCAAATCTTCAGCAGGATAGCGCTCCTTCTCATAGCCGAAATAAAACAAATAAGACTTTTTCCAGAAAAAAAAATTATAGAAAAATGCGGTGAAAAATTCCTTCCTCTGTTAATCATCGTTTGGGAAGTATAAAAAAATCAAAAAAAAAAAATGTTTTGAATAATTATGACTTCAACTGTATCTAGCTGAAAAAAAGCTAAATGATGTGGTTAGAATTCTATAGCAAATTGATTTTATTCCTACAAACTCAAATTCCGACAATTATACCATTCCCTGACTTAAACCAACCTAAGCTGCCAAACCATCCTGTGCTATGATTAATATATGATTTTTTTAGTCAATATATTTTCATTATTTTCACATCAATAATTTACAGAATCATTTCAGTATACATGTAAACATTCTTTTCTAACCACCCTCCACCCCTTTCCCACCCTCACAGGACAGAACACTTAAATGGACATAATTGTGAGACATCGAGCTGATGTGTAAAATAAGAGGAAAGAAACAAGTAAACAAACAATGACAAATAAAACATTAAAGCAATGAAGAGTCATACTTTTCCATCGGCATTTTCACTCAGTGTAACATCCAAGTTATTCATGTATTCAATAAATTTACCCCAAGTCTTTTCAAACATTGATGAGTTTTTTTTTAAGATTAAACATTATTTTTTCAACAGGAACATAAGACGAACGTTCTCTAAGCCATACAATATGACTTGGTGGTTCTACTGATTTCCATTGTATAGCAATGCATTTCTTTGCTGCTATCAGAGCAATTTTTATTCAACGTAAATTTTTCCTTTGATCGAGCAGAAGAACTGATTCATCCCCCAGTAACATAAATCTTGGATCAGGTGGAAGGTTAACGTTAGCAATTTTACTAATAGTTTGTATTATATTTCTCCAATAGGTTTTAAGCATAGATATATACACTAGATATCGCATACGGACCCTCAGCATGCGTCAATAGCGCCGCCATATTTCTACAGGGCTCCCAGGACAAACATCATTCAACCGCACTAGTCAAGACAGTGTACCAATGTGAAGATGCTGGACTTTAGCGCTGCTTACGGGTGTAGTAACGAGCAAACAAAGAAAACAAAGCACAAAGGCAGAACATTTCATAGGTAAGATTTCGTTTTTTACATGTTACAAACTTTTGTGCTCAACAAGTCACGTTATTGATGATAATACTGTCTCTTACTGCACTGATCATAAGGCAAAGTAGCACCAACTTGCACTGAATTCTAGGCTTATGCTAGTTTTATTGAGTAAAATCAGCAAACAATGTAAATGAAATATGACAACAAGATGCTGCGCTGCTAGAAACTTGTATTATTGTCGGCTAAGTGAACGAGTCGTTCATAACAGAGATTCATTCACAAACGAAACGCTCCCTCCGTTAGAATGAGAAGTGAAAGCAGGAGAGGGGGATGTGTTTCACGACACGGATTAGATCAAATTTAACAGGGAGGGAGGATAATACATTTCCATGCACACAAACACACACTCTTTATCGGCAATGCCCGTGCGGTCACTTATCCATCGATGTAGAAAAGTGATGTAAAATTATAATTTTCGTAATGAAATTATTATTATTATTATTTTTTGCATACTGACTACTGGGAAAACTACCGATCATAGATATATATGTGTATATCTCTGGCTCTGGATGGCCACAGTCCTCCACTGCACCTTGGTCCTCCATTCATTTCAAAGGAGCGCTACCCTGTACTAAAATGGCGGCTCTATTGACGCATTCCTTCCAATAGACAACAACAGGCCAGGCGACATCTAGTATATCTATGGGTTTTAAGTTTGGAACATGTCCAAAACATATGAAATCATGTACCAACCTCGATTTTACATCTAGAACAACATTCTGAATATGAATCACTTATCTTGTGCAGTCGTTCAGGTGTATAATATACCCTGTGTAAAATATTTAACTGTATTAATCTGTCTACTATTAAATGAAAATGTTAGGGCACTTTTACAGATATGTTCCCAAGTATCTTGATCAAAAATGCATTTTAAGTCTTTTTCCCATTTAAGTTTTGAAGACGACACTTCCATCCCATACAAGTCGTTGAGGTTGGTATACATATAAGACACAAAACCTTTAGGCTCTTTCTTCTTTCTTATAATAGCATCTATTGGGAGGGAAGAGAGGGGTCCTAAATTACCTTCTTGTATTGTGTTAATATAGTGTCTCACCTGAATATATTTAAAAAAAATGTTTAACAGGAAGGGAAAACTTTCATCTTAATTGTTCAAATGTCATTAGTACACCCTGCTCATATAAATCTCCAAACAATTGTATTCCCGATTAAATCCATTTTAGAAGACAACAAAAACGTTTCTAAATCTTAAATGACCTAATCTAGCAAATCTATCCCACTAAACCCTGATTACCTTGCGGTAATAAGTAAGCCTGTGCTACCGCTGCTATGTTTACTTTGAGAGGTACCCCCTCAAGGGTGGTCTGTAACTGCTAGTGACGAACAAATAAACAGAGGGATTAGCGCTTGTTTCTCTTCTCGCAGATACTATCTTCAGTCTCCTGATTGAGGAAGAGCAGATAACAGCATCAGGACTCGCTTAGATGGCGCTGACGCAAGAGGCATTTGAATACGGTAGCGTGTCAGTGCACTATAATGTCTTATTAATGCGCCGTTATGACCTATAAGCATTCGTAGGATGATAGCATCAACCGTACCTTCGTCATCAAGTCATGTTTTGGCCAAAGGCATGAAGCGTTGACAGCTTTCATTCAATTGCTTCAAACTTCCCTGTCGCAGTTTATGAGTCAGTTCATTACCTGAGAAAGAGACTGTAAAAACACCTGAGAAACACTGTAAAAAAAGCAGACTCAACTTAAAATTGTAATAATAAAAGCTCTGATACTGAAGTGACAGAGTTTGAATCTTTTTGGAATGACAAAGTTCACTTACTTAGTTGGGTGGCATGAGTTTGATGCACAGGATGAAGAGTTTGAGAGGCCTGACAGTAAAAAGTCCTCCTCCAAACTTTAATACAGTGTCCCGAGTCTTCATCGTGTCATGAAACAGATGCGTCCCTTTGATGTGAACATGCCAGGCTGTAGCATTTGATGTATGATACCCCTCTATCATGCGATCCTCTGAGGTAATGCCTTGTATCTGAGATTTTTAATATCTGTAGATACGTCAAACCGGATGAAAGTAGATTAAAAGGAAGAGGATGTAAGTCATTGAAAAAAAAACAAAATTAAAATCACCAATGTTTGTGACCGGCTTCTCAAATATCAGGCATCGCAGGAAAAGACATGTGGAACGAAGCAAATATTTGGGTAAGCTGTATGAAAATCGCACACAAGAATCAGCAAACATTCCCATTTCAAAATTCACTTAAAGGGAAAGCTTGTGAAAAAAATAAAATGTTTTTATTTACTTGGTCTTCTTAAAAGAACAGACAGATATTTTGAAGAATGATAGTAACCAAAAAACCTGATGGTCCCCATTGTCTTCCATTACACAGTAGGGGGGAAACAATTACAATGGAAGTCAATGGTGACCAACCTTGAGAAACATGCAGTTCCTCCCCTCACTCATCACTTAATCAGCCTGACATTTTCATGCAGGACAATGAACCATGTCACTTAGCAAATCCAGTAAAGCAGTTCCTTGAAGCTGAAAACACTGAAATAACGAAATGGCCAGTCCAGAGTCCTGAACTAAACCTGATTGACAAATTTTGGTCACACACTACAGTTAGTAGATAGGTTTCTTTCCAATGTGAGGCAAATATTTTTAAAGTCCCCCCCCCCCCCCCCCCCCCCCCCCCCCCCCTCCCCCCCAAAAATTATAATACTAACAATAATAATAAAAATAAATAAAAAAAAGTGAACTAGGTGCGCTTCCATCAAGTTGTTAGAGTGGCTGACTATAGTATTGGTAACCTAGCAACCTTCAGTAAACTAGGCAAGTATAATTGAAATTTGTTTCCATATCCCATTATTTGCATTAACCCTTTTTCGCACAAGTTCAAAACCACTTCAAAACACAAAATTAATATAAATTTTTTAATGAATATTAAAAGGATTTTAAAACAGGATTTTAGACAGTATAGAATCTACAATAGATGCCTGGTAAAGTGTGGGCACTTCATTGTCCTTTCACCGAAGGCAGGGTTTTGTCATGGACTGCTTTGAATGGAAGTAAAAGCAGATGCAGGGGAAATGGAAGGGAAAATGTGGCTGGGCTTCATGTAACAGACTAATCTATGATGTCACATGATGGAGTGGTGACACTAATTAGTCATAGAGGATGTTCAGCAGTGCGTGACAGTTATCGGACATTTTATACAAATGGGTACCAAATACATCAGGAGTCAATATAAGGGCTTTAGGTGCTGTTATACAGTATACACAAGACAAAATATTTCAATTTCTTGCTTCTTTTTACACGTTAATACAGTTCAACTAAACTACACGCACTTTTATACAAAATTATTTACGATAATTTGGAGGTACATTTATAAAAAACAAATAATAATAATTAATTATAAATAAATAAATAGCAATAATAAATAATATATGATAATAATAAGTTCCACATTAATAATAAATCCACATACAATACTATTTTAAAATATATATACATATATATATATATATTTTTTTTTTTTCTTAGGGCGACACGGTGGCTCAGTGGTTAGCAGTGTCGCCTCACAGCAAGAAGGTCACTGGTTCGAGTCCCGGCTGGATCAGTTGGCATTTCTGTGTTGAGTTTGCATGTTCTCCCCGTGTTGGTGTGGGTTTCCTCCAGGTGCTCCGGTTTCCCCCACAGTCCAAAGACATGCACTATAGGTGAATTGAATAAACTAAATCGGTCGTAGTGTATGGGTGTGAATAAGTGTGTATGGATGTTTCCCAGTACTGGGTTGCAGCTGGAAGGGCAACCATCTAGAGTGCTAGAAAAGAACCAACAATTAAAGCTACTTTATAAATTCAAAAAGACATGAAGCATCTCAGCGAAACATGATTCAGAGCAGCCCAAAAGTCTGGAGTCTGTATACTCAGAAATAAACTATAGTGTATATTTACTTGTCAGGAAAAAAACACATGATGCTCTGAGAAAGACATCTGTCAATAACAACAACAACAGCAGCAAACATTTGCACCGCAACAACTCTTGCCCCACCACCTTTCAAAACAACTTCACTAACTCATCCCAGCGTGTTGGGGATATTGTAATGGTTTCCACATGACTGGATGCATTAACCTTTATGGCGGTTTGCATTTTCGGCACTGGATTGAAGGTCAGGCGGGCCGCGGCTTTTACTGCAGAGCGGCAAAGACAAGAACCAGGTGCTACCGAGAGCAGCTTCCCTGTCTGTCAGCATTAATAAAGCCCCTGTTAAAAGACACTGCTGAAGGAGAAAAAAAAGCAGTTGGCAGAAACATTTACAAACATAATTTATCACTGAACACTATAGAACGGAGATAAATTAGGTAGACGATTTAAATAATTACATCAGGAGATCAAGGTCAAATAAAAAAAGGGAAAAATGGAGATCAAAACAGGAGAATAACATACAATTTCACTTCTATTTGAATGTTTCCTAACAGCAGAAAAGAGGCATTTTAAGCATATTTCAGGAGTTTTAAATATTCTGAAGAAAGTATACAAAATTAAACGAAACATTTAGAAGAAGAAGAAAAAAAAAAGCTATTGTTAGAGAAGTCTTTCAGATTCCTCTGTTATTGGAGTTGAAAATGAAAATTACCTCATCATTTATTCTCCCTCATGTGGTTTTAAACCTTTATAAGTTTCTTTCTTCTGTTGATCTCAAAATAAGATATTTTGAAGAGTGCTAGTTGCTAGAACCCATTGACTTCCATATAAGGAAAAAAATAGATTATTAGGGAAGTCATTGGGTACCAGCTACCAGCCTTCTTCAAAATATCTTCTTTTGTGTTTAACAGAAAGAAACAAAGCTGAAAACATTTAAATAATGAAATGGCGAGTCCAGAGTCCTGATCTAAACCTGATTGACAATCCTTGGTGACAAAGCCATGGCT
>CAIGQV010019186.1:5624626-5641629 GCA_903798115.1 Danio jaintianensis | reverse complement strand
TTAGTGCTCACAAACATGACATTTTCTGGGAATTCCAAGTTTACATCACATTTTTTTTTATGCTTACATCTAAAAATGTGAACTATTTGCTCAGAATTCTACCTTTACGTCTTGCAATTTTGACTTTTTCTATTGGAACTCGTTTCAAAGTCTCAACTTTCATTTCTGCAGGCTTCACCAAGTTAAATTTAAGGCATTTTAAAGACCATTATGAATGGAATTTTAGACTTATACAGGGCTAAATGCCAAGGATTTATTTTCGAATATCCCAGTTAGAAAAGATTTCCACTTGCCCTACCAAAAAATGATTAAAATGTAATACATTTAATAATACAACAATAATAATTTTGTTTGAATATTTTTTTTATTAATTTTCAAATATATCCATTCACAAACCCTATAACCCTTACCAAGAATGGAACAAAACATAGTTTTCAATTACTTCAGTCTACAATGATAAATAATAATAATTTAATAATAATTAATATAGGTCAGGTCAGTATCCTCAGCAGTAAATAAATGGAGAACTTAATTTATGCAAATGTTACTGTAAGGAAAGTAATTAAATGCTATTTTTAAATAAAAAGTTTTACATTTTATTGAGATGGATTGTTGGTGATTGTGATTTGGTAGCTATACATGAACAAAGGAAAATTAAGACCTGTTCAAAACGATTTAAGACCTACAACACAACATTTCAGTAGATTTAAGATTTAAAATTTTGCTTTTGAGATTTAAGACATTTTAAGACTTTTTAAGACCCCGTGGATACCCTGTTTTCTCACAATATTTATTGCAGCATCAGCTCTTTTCTCTCAGGCCCCGTTTACACTAATACGTTTTAGTTTTACAATGGTGTTTTAGAACGAAAACGATCCACGTCCACACTGGCATTTTATCTAGCGTTTCTGAAAACATCTCCGTCCACACTATACCACTGAAAACGCACATCACGTGACCACACACACACACTCTGGCATGCGCTGCAGCGTATGCAGATGTCTGAGCCCCAGGCAGTCAGCGGGTGCTTTGAGCATACCTCCCCAGGTGAGAGCAGCGCACATCGGACAGTTCATCAAGGATCTACTGCAGGATCTCATCTCACTTATATCATGTTTTCATTTTATTGTTAAGACAGAGAAACAGCGTAGCCAGGGTGATGTGAATGACATTATAAAGTAGCCTACACTGTTCCCTTTGAAGATTTACCCGACGTGTCCTTGGGAGTTTGTTTTCTATGTCAAACTTGTGAAGTCTGAACTTACAAGGAGAGGATGCAAGACTGAACTTTGTGCACTTAATATTGAGAAAAAGCCCCAATCAGATAGGCGAATGTCTGCAGCCATGCCTCCGTTTTCAGATGTCTCCGTTTTCCCCCATCCACACTGACATGGAGCAGCAGCGTTTTAAAACGAAAACGACCTCTTCAGCGTTTTCAAAATGCTCCGTTTTCGGTGCTCGAAAACTCTGGGGTAGTGTGGACGAAAGGCGTAACTGTAGCAAAACTTATGCGTTTTAAAACTAAAACATATTAGTGTAAACAGGGCCTCAGTGTTTGAAATGGTTGGTTCAAGGATCCAATCTCTCTAAACCCCGCCTTTTTGAGACTCTACTCTGCTCTGATTGGTCAAAGCAAGGCAACCTAGTGTGTCGAAAAACAGCTAAATTTCAGCTCTTCCTCAGCACTTTGCTTGTTACTCTACATTTCATACATAGTCCTGATACTTTGGGAGTGAATGCAAAGTGGATTCACGCTCGCACCACAGAAAAGCAAACAATGCTAAAAAAAACGAACTCTTCCGGGCCTGATACACAGATACAATGTTTGAGGGTTGAATAAAACGTTGTTCATGTTTATACCAATGGAGACCACAGACTGGCATTTGGAAATGTTGTTATAAACGTACATAGGTTTGCACAGGAGTTTAGGCTGATAAATACTGACAACTCTTTTCAGGGAATTTAGCATCACTTCTTTCGTTTGAGAGAAAATGTCTTCATTTGACCATTGAAACTTTCACAAATAACAACATTAAACACAACATAATATATAAAAAGGATATTAGGGCACTTTAATTATATATTTTGTTTTATTTAGCGGAATGATTTAATAAAGACGCTGAGGTAAGGAGGACAATGCTGTTCAAAACGAACAGGATGATTATGAACTTCACACTAGTCTTTCCATTCTACTAAAATAAAATAAACACAAACATAAATACTACTACAAAAAAAATCACCTATACTAAAAGAAAAAAAAGCTAATTGTGTTCAACATAACACTACATTCAAACAAAGAACTATCAAAACACAATGATTAGAAAGGTTACTTACTAGACAAAAGTTATGCCAGTAACTTCATCGGACAAAGCTCACAAATTTAAATATTGTGTGCGGCTGCTTTATAACCGGTTCCGGATTTCGGAATAGAATATTGACCAAACAAACATTAATAATATACATACAGTAGATCGTCACAAATATTTTCAGAGCATTGATTAAAGCAACAGGGTTTTTCCCAATGACATCAACCAAGTGTATGCAGTACCTTCACATCCAGGCACACATTTTGGCTTAAAAGCTCAATGAATTAAGCTCTATTTGCAGCATTTGTGGCATAATTACTAGTTTAAAAACATTTCGAAGCAAAAGCTGGGCTTAGATTAAAGGTGTACTTGAAATGTGCCATTTGTACATGTACATTATTAGTCTGTAAAGTAATCCAAATATAATTTTCTGTCTTAATTCCTCAGTTTTCGTGTTTTTCTATCCAAAAAAGGCCAAAAACTTAACTTGTTTTACTTTTTTTTCCTCTGAATTTTGAGTTTGCTTCTTGTAAAGCTAAATTTGACATGTTTTTGACGTTTCTGCCACAGAACTAAAAACAAAAAAGGTAATTGCACTTTTACCTCACATTGACTTTTCAAGTAGCTTCAAGTTTATACCTTAGAGAGAGAGATAAAAATACCTTTTTTATTTTTTATTCTGTGCACAAAAAGCTAAAATGACCTTCTGCCATACCTGACAAGATGACATAAATGCTGTCAGTAGAGCTTAAAGTGCACTAAACCCAGAACAATGCTGCAAATGTAACAGTTAATAAAAGCTTATGATCTTTAAGGCAAGGAGGGCCATTTTCTTAAACTACACACCGTTTTTCGTCCAATCGTAACGCCGTTAATAAAACCTTAGGATTGTACAAGAATAGAGATGTCATAATTTACTCACAAAACAGTTTCATTTTCGATGTTTACAGTATTGTATGCATAAAATGTACCTTTCACAAGTTAACTCCAATATATATATTTATAAAAATGCTGCCGTAAGACTCAGAACCGTGAAGTGAAACCGACGTTTAGTGATTTAATGAGGAACAACATCCAAAAACAGTTCAAGAAGTCCTTTGGTGGTCCCAGAATTTAATCCTTGTGTGTGTGTGTGTGTGTGTGTGTGTGTGTGTACTGGTTTGGGTGGTTTACAAGGACACATTTGTATAATGCATGGCTATCACTTAGGTATTACAATAATGAGGTGGTTTACGAGGACATGCCTTGTGTCCTCATAATTCAAAATGCTTTTGACATTCAAAATTTGAGTTTAGGGGTAGGCCATATAGCAAAGATTTTTTTTAGTATAAAATACATTACGCCTATGGAGAGTCCTCATAAACCACCAAAAACCAACGTATGTGTGTGTGTTTTTGTGTCTTTACAAACCAAGATCCTCCTCCATGTTGGTTTTCTTTCTCTGTTCCGCTTCTCTCTCTTTACACCTGGAAAACAGCTCAGGCCTTCTCCAAAGACTGGTAGTATTCCTTAAGAACGTTCCAGGCTTTGGGTGCCATGAAGCCTTCCGGTGGATTCTGGCCCTCGCGAGCCATTCTCCGCATGCGGGTTCCTGAGATGAAGTCATAGTCCTGGTGTCTGGGGTAAAACGAGACGGGCTGTTTTAAGATGTGCAACGGAAAAAGGGACAGCGTGGTACCCAATGTGATAAGAAAATGAACAAGAAACATAATCCGGGGGTTTACGTCAGAGATAATAACTAGGTGTTGTACACTGCTCCTTTGTTCGGGACACTTCGCTCTGCAGGGAATGATGCATTATACTCTGAAAAAGAGTTCTTTATGATCAAATATGTTCTCTCCAGTGTTTTCAACGCCATGAAGGCGAGGAGGTAAACAGGCTGACTTGACTTCTGGACCACAAAAATAAATAAATTGGCAAGAAGCAGAAATCTAAACTTCATCATTAAATCCAAACTCTCGGCTACACGTTTTTCATTTAAACAAATGCTTCAAAAATAAACACACAGCGAAATTTCTGATAAATAGAGCTAATTAGTCTCCGAGTGCATGGATGAAGCTCGAGCGCTAGTCTAAATACAATCCTCGGCGGCTCCTACGGAGAGGGTTTATTTGTTACGGATTAGTTGTTCTTCAATTAAGACGCAGACCTTATGAAAACAAATCCGAGCAAGCACAATGAATTTGTAAACGGGCCCATCGCTGTGGTAATCAGGTTCGTGAAGCAGTGTCACTGCAGTCTAGACAAGCAAAGCGTTTCATATGGACTTTTAATGTGGAATGCTTGAATCACGGATTTAAAGAAAGCTAGTGTTTACATTACAAGCATTTTAAGGCAATGGTAGTGTTAAATGCTGTCAAATGATTCATTGCATCAAAAATAAAAGTAATTTTTTTTGTGTACTGTGTATATGTATTATGTATATAGAAATATAGACATTAGGGCGGCACAATATATTGTTTCAGTATCGATATTGCAATGTGCGCATCCGCAATAGTCACATCGCAAAGATATGCAATGTCCAGTCTGAATTAAAGTTGACCAGGAGCTACAGAATTGTATTTAATCACTGGATTTATATGCAAAAAACACTTACTTAGAATTTTGTCTTGTTTCTAGTCCAAATATCTACATTTCAAAGCAAAAACAAGATTATTTCACTTACCTCACAGGCAGGGTTGTCACAATACTGGAATTCGGTACTAATCGATACTGAAGTTTTAAAAACGTCCATTTCCCGCTAACATTTGAGCGCTACTGAGTGCGTTCTTAAACAGCGCTGATTTGCCGTTGTGTTCAGGTGCTCAACAGAAATGACTGTGATTGGCCGTGAAGGTCATCAGTTCACCGAATTTACCGCTGTTTAATGAGTGTAACCACAGATACAGGGACACTGGAGTGTTTCAAAGTCACGTCGATCAGCTGGTTTGTCTGTAAGCTGACATACGATCTGCTGAAGAATCGCGGCTTTAAAACACTCCAGTGTTTCTGTATCTGTGGTTACACTCAGTAAACAGCGGTGAGTTCGGTGAACTGATGACCTTCACGGCCAATCACAGTCATTTCTGTTGAGCACTTGAACACAACGGCAAATCAGCGCTGTTTAACGTGCTCAGTAGCGCTCAAATGTTAGCGGGAAATTGACGTTTTTAAAACTTCAGTATCGATTGGTACCGAATTCTAGTTTATCGTGCAACCCTAGCAGATAATTTCCTTAAAACAAGCAAAAAACTCTTAATTAAACTCTTAAAAATAAGAAAAGCATTTTTTTATTTGCATTGTAGTTATTCAATTTCTGGACCTGAATACTGTTAGACTCCCCAGAAAACCGTCAAATAATCTTGTGAAACTGTATTAATATCGCAATATTTATCGTAGAAAAATAAAATATCGCAATATCAGATTTTTCCAATATCACGCAGCCCTAATAGACACGCAAGTATTTATTGTATGTATTTGACAATATATAATACAGATGATTTATTATATTTGAAGTGTTGCGCAGGCTCGAGTGGCGTCATTCTCCATAATTTCCATTTTTAATCATTAAATACATTCGTTACTATCTTCCTTTTGTGCAAAGGGTGGACAGACCCTTCATACAATTTTACAATTAAATCTGCTCCAAATGTTTTTTATCAATAGTTTTATCTAATTTCTCAAGCGTCTGCTTCTAGATTTAGCCTGCTTGCATTACTAGCTAGCTAGGCTTTCGGCCTGTATGCCATTTCTGTTCTGCGCTCATTAAGAATTCTGTGCTCTTATATACAGTTAAAGTCAAAATTATTTACCCTCCTGTGAATTTTTATTTTCTTTTTCAAATATTTCCCAAATGATGATTAAAAGAGCAAGGAATTTTTCACAGTATTTCCTCTAATATTTTTTCTTCTGGAGAAAGTCTTATTTGTTTTATTTCAGCTAGAATAAAAGCAGTTTTAATTTTTTTTTAAACCATTTTAAGGTCAATGTTATTAGCCCCCTTAAGCAATATTTGTTTTTCAACTGTCTACAGAACAAACCATCGTTACACAGTGATTTGCCTAATTACCCTAACTTGCCTAATTAACCTAGTTAAGCCTTTAAATGTCACTTCAAACTGAATACTAGTATCTTGAAAAATATCTAGTCAGATATTATGTACTGTCATCATGGCAAAGATAAAGGAAATCAGTTATTAGAAATGAGTTATTAAGACTATTATGTTTAGAAATGTGTTGAAAAAAAATCTTCTTTCTGTTAAACAGAAATTGGGGAAAAAATATATAGGAGGGCTAATAATTCAACTTCAACTGTATATATGCACATCTGAGAAAAAAAATATTAATAATAATAATAATAATATATATTCTCAAATGTGTTCAAAACACCTTAGCAATAGGATGCAAATATGATGCATCCAACTATCGAATGCACACACAACTGATGCTTTATGGAATATTATCACCATTTCACCTGGCAGTCACTTCAAATAGGGTGATGGGGTGGACCACATAAAGTCCAACTCCACAGAGAACAGTTAATATGCATCTAAATGAGAACCAGCTTGGACTGATTTGAGCTCTTTTAGAGGAGGACTTTAAGGGGGAAGCCTGGTAATTAGGCTCAGCATCCATATTCGTCTCGAATTTGGCCAGGCTCAACACCCTGCTCAAGGAGCAGACGGGAGCGCCATAAATTTAGCAAGGCGCCAAGCGGGACCCTTTGAAACTCAGACAGAGTGAGAGTCTAGCACCCCAACCCCCCCTATAACCAGCGGCTGGGATGGAGGAGCGACATGATGCCAGTAACCTCCAACCTCACTGTCACCACTGCACATGACTTTATATATCAAGCTCTCAGTCAGAAAGATGATAATTGCAATTCTCAAATCTCAAAAATATGTGAGAGACAGCTTTTCAAACTGGGGTCTGGGGAGTGTTGGGGGGGGGGGAATGCATAAAAGTAAAACAAAATGTGTATAAATTAATTAATTAAATTTTTTAAATAATAAAATCAGCAAACAAATAATGATATTAAAGGGCACCTATTTTACCCCTTTTTGTTGCCTGTGCCTTTAATGCTAGTTCTCCCCACCCACCGTTCACACGTGCCTGTCAGAGTGTGCCTCAATCTCCGCTGGGTCAGATAAACAGCACAGTGACAGACATCAAGGAAGCAGATCTCATGTAACGTTTGTGAGAAATACTAGAGTAAGAACTTTCCCAATGATTATTTGATGTATTTGTTGTGGAGTTAATTCAAGCCTTTCGATGAGTCA
This sequence comes from Danio jaintianensis, assembly GCA_903798115.1. Taxonomy (NCBI): domain Eukaryota; kingdom Metazoa; phylum Chordata; class Actinopteri; order Cypriniformes; family Danionidae; genus Danio; species Danio jaintianensis. The sequence continues at coordinate 5,634,066 of CAIGQV010019186.1, read as the reverse complement.
CACACAATGTCGTTACAAAGTTCACACACACACACGTTTAACTTTGCACTGTTTTTGCACGGCAAATGTGACAGGATACACGTTAATATCCTCTGCTGTATGGATATCCGTTATGTTAATGTACAAAATAAACCTGATTGAATGTCCACAACCCGGGATTGAAGCGTCTTCTTTTATAATTGTACTGACATGCGGCTGTGGTGATAAAGATGGTAAAATCGCTGTAATTCATTACAAACATGCACTGTTTTAAAAACGTGTTAAACTTGTAAAACTCACTCTTGATCACATTTGATGATGATTGATGATCACAGAGAGCTCAACAGATCTTTTAATCCCAGTTGCTTTGCACACGTCCTGTCTTGTTGATATGATTATACGTGTTACTACGGAGACATGTTAATATGTGGCTGTCAATTAATTCGGTGGGCGGGGAAACCGCACTACTACGTCACGTTGCGGTGGGCCTCAAAATGGGAGGGATTTGGATGCTATTTTAATGTCAGGAAATTTAAAAAAAAAAGAGACTTATTGTCTTTATATCACCCCAAAATGACTGTGGACACACTATACCTACACACAGTTCTGTCCAAACAGCTTACAAAAGATGATTTTCATCACAGGTGCCCTTTAAAATATCAAATAATTTTAAATACTAACAAAAATATGATTGAATAAAATTCAAATAAATAAGAAAACTGGATGAAATAACTTGATTAAACAGATTTTGAATATAATATAAATTCAATTATAGATGTCTTTTACATTTAAGGATGGGGTCCCTCATACAAAAATTATAATTTTGGGGGCTCCTGAAGCTAAATTTGACAAATATTCTGAAATATTTGAATAAGATTCAAATAAATAATAAAATCTGATAAAATAACTTGATTAACACAGATTTCGAATAATATTTGAAGCATATTTATAATATTATAAACAGAAATGGCATAATGATTATAATATAATATTAATTTTAAAAGAAATTCAATTATAGATGGCTTTTTACATTTAAGGATGGGGTCCCTCATACAAAGGTTTTTTTTAATTTGACAAATATTCAGAAATATTTGAATAAAACATTCATTAAGAAGAATATGCTTAAATATTTTCTCTTTATAGTTGTTTTGTTCTTTTTAGAGCTTGACTAATAAAGATCTGTGGTTGTTGTTGTCGTCCTTCTCCTCTCTCCATGAAAGAAAATAACTGCATATGATTTTGGAATGATCCGGGGGCGAGTAATTGATACAATTTTCATTTTTTGGTAAGCTGTTCCTTCAAACTCTGTGTGGGACACGCATTAGCATAAAGATCGTGCAACATTAAAAAGTCCCCTGTCGTTCATCCAGTCAGATCTGCAGCGTGATGACATGGGGGCATGGTATTCATCAGGGACGACTCAAAAAAGCCTGTTAACTCGATAGCGGTGGGCGCTATTAATTGCAAGACGATACGCCGAAAAAGGGCATGATTTTCGTTAGTCATCTTCCACAGAATTTGCACAGTGCCAGAGGAATAATGGCAGATCTCCACTTCTAAATGACTTCAAAGAATGGAACAAAGCCGTCGAATTTGGTAAAAGCACACAACAACAAAACATTTCCTGTTATTCTTGGCTCTGGAGTTTGACATCGAGGAAGCCTGACATGGAGAGAGGTTTCATGTGCTGTGATGAATTGTTTGAACATGCATGGAAGATAAATTTAGGTAAATCTATATGCCTCCAGCAGCTGGTTTTACACTCGATTTTGATGATAGGGCTTTGCACGATATTGGAAAAATAGCATATTGCGATATTTGATTTTTTCTTCGATAAATATTGCGACTTAAATACAGATTCACAAGATGGCTTGAATGGTTTTCTATGGAGTCCAACAGTATTCAGGTACAGAAACTGAATAATCACAATGCAAAAAAATGCTTTTCTTACTTTGTCTCGTTTCTGGTCGAAATACATCTCAAATTCTTTGATCAAGTAAAAATATAGGTTGTTTTCACATGACGTCATTGATGACACGCAAAATTCAGATGGAGGGCAGGAAGTGAATCTTCTACATAGGAATCGCTATCAGAACATCAAAATGTTTATGTTGTGTTGTTTATAATTGTATCAATCGGCCAAAATAAGAAATGCCGAACAGCTTTTATAGACTTCCAAAAGTTTTTGCTCATAAAGGGGGGAAAGTTCAAGAAACTGGCTGAAAAACGGAAGAAAACGTGGCATGTGATATTTAATACATCCATGTGTGCAAACTTTTTTTGAACACCATAATTTGTTTGCCAAATTGTGGTGGTTTGCCATCTCCAGGTTGGAGGAGAGTCCTTACTCCAGGTGGAGGAGTTCAAGTATCTTGGGGTTTTGTTCACGAGTGAGGGAAGGATGGAACGTGAGATTGACAGGCGGATTGGGGCAGCGGCAGCAGTAATGCGGTCTATGTACCGTTCCATTGTGGTAAAGAAGGAGCTGAGCCGAAAGGCAAAGCTCTCGATTTACCGGTCAATCTACGTTCCTACTCTCGCCTATGGTCATGAGCTTATGGTCATGACCGAAAGGACAAGATCTCGGATACAAGTGGCTGAAATGAGTTTCCTTCACACTGTGGCAGGGCGCACCCTTATAGATAGGGTGAGGAGCTCGGAGTAGAGCCGCTGCTCCTCTACATCGAGAGAAGTCAGCTGAGGTGGCTCGGGCATCTGTTTTGGATGCCTCCTGGGCGCCTAACTAGGGAGGTGTTTCAGGCATGTCCCACCGGGAGGAGGCCTCAGGGAAGACTCAGAACACGCTGGAGGGACTATGTCTCCCGGCTGGCCTGGGAACGCCTTGGGATCCCCCCAGAGGAGCTGGAGGAAGTGTCTGGGGAGAGGAAAGTCTGGGGTTCTCTCCTAAGACTGCTGCCCCCGCGACCCGGCCCCGGAAAAGCAGATGAAAATAAATGAATGAATTTGTTTGACAGCACTAATAATTATTATATACAGGCCTAGCTATGTTTAGTATATGTTAATGTGTTATATAAAAATAAGATACAAACACCACCACACTTACAAAAATATACAAAATCCAGGAGAATATAAATAAAGTACCCTGCCATGTAATCGCTGCAATGAAATCTCTGTCTTGTTTTGCAATAATCCAAGTCTTTACTGGCGTTTCGGCAGAATAAACAACCATAACGTGAACATCGAGATGCGCAGCAGCGGTGAATGTTTGTTGTTGGTAAGTTCATCGACGGAACAAAAAAGAAATGCAACCCTTGCGACAAAACTAGACAGTTATTATTGTGGAGCACTTTTTCCCCCTTACAAAAATCAATAAATAATAATGTAGACTATGCGTCCACGCTTTTGCATGCTTTCATCAGTTATTTCGTGATGTATCCGCATGGGGAAAAAAACTATAGTAATTTATAATAAACATGTTTTTGAACCACATAGTAAAGTGTATAATGTGCACAACTCTTTGTTAATGAATACTGTACTGTACTGTAGCTACCGAATACTGTAGCGTAGTAAACTAATAAACTGTAATAAAAACTGTAACGTTAGTGTAAACTGTGGTGCATTGTGATGGTATATAACAGGCAAATGTATTTTAGTTCAGTAGAAAACACGGCTTTCTTCATAATATAAGGATCATGCCCATCATATGTGGTAATTTTCTATTTATATCTCCTTTGAAATATGGTGTAAATCGCAAAAATATGGACTTTCCTCTATGTCTCCCATTCAGTTTTTTACTTCCTGCCCTCCATCTGAATTTTGAGCGTCACCAGAACCACGTGACTGCAAACAACCTATTGTTTTGTTTTCACCTTCAGAAGAAATCAAAAATCAAGTCAAACTTAAGAGTTTTTCCTTAAAACAAGCTAAATCATCTGCCAATGGGGTAAGTAAAATAATCTTTGAAATTCAGATATTTGGACTAAAAACAAGACAAAAAAATCCTGTATAAATAATTAAATACAATTATTCTTTGTTATACATCATACATCATCATTTTTTGTGTCTAAATGTTTTAAACTAATTTGAAATGCTCAGTCATGGGCCTTAAAAACATGAAAATAACAAACTTTCACTCTATTATGGTTAAACTTAGCAGTGACTTTACAAACCCCATGTGTTCTGTGGCTCCTGGTCAACTACAATTCAGACGCAACATTACAGATCCTGCAATGTGACTATTGAAGATGTGCGCATTGCGATATTGATGCTGAAACGATATATTGTAGAGTCCTAGTATGGTGGTTGTCTTAATGATTGTTAATAAAGTGCAAGGCAGTTCAAATGGGGAGAGAAGAAAAAAGAAACTTACTTTTTGGGGTCATAAAAATCCATGGCCTTCTTGACTTTATTGTAGGCTGCCACTTTGAAAGGCACGATTTCCAGCGATATGAGTCCAGGGGCCATGGTGAGGACTTTAGCACCGTGTGAAGGCTCGTAGAGGTCTTTACCAGTGTCCGGGTGAGGCATTCCTGCAGGGTCACGGCCCACTATGTAAAAGTTGGCCCCGGCCACCATTCGGGCTCTGCAATGCCACTGCACCTGTCGGAAACAGTTCAGATTTAGTCCACTTTCACTTTAAAGGTCCTGAGAAGTGCATTTTTATTTGATCTTTGACATAATCACAACTGATATACATAGAGGGCGGGGCATAGAGTAGCTCCTCCCCTTTTAAAAAAACAGCCAATAGCGTTTAGTTTTATCACAGCTCTTCCAGCAAGAGTGACTGAGATCAAGTGCATCAAATGAAAAGCAAAGTGCCTTAAAAGGGGCGGTGCATGTCAGATACTAGAGAGCATTTGATTGGTCAAGATTTGATGAGAAACTGAAGTATGAGGTGACGTGAAAAAAAAACGTTTATCCATTTAGGGGGAAGTGACAACTGCAAGCTTTAGATGTTCATATCAGTTTTCTTTTACATCTTTGTCACTGTTTTGTCTTAAAGATATCCTTAAAACTAACATGCTGATACTTACATCTAAAAAAAACAACGTCATTTTAATGGACCTTTAAAGTCAATCTATTGAAGCAGTGTTTCTCGACTGATGGTCCCAAAAGTGGGTTGCAGAAGTGTTTTAAGTGGGTCATGGTGTTGGAAAGCTGCTGACAGCTCTTGTCAGATGTGATTTGTGTTTGCGTGAGGAAAACAGTTTCTCCCAAAGGCCGTTTCAGACAAAAATCTGCATTCGCAAGGGTCTGGTTCCTTTTCAGTAGGAGACATACTAAAAGTGGCAAAACGAGAGTGGTTTTTCCACCAGCAGCGCTGGTATACCCAAAATCTTGCCACTTTCACTTAGCTGTTATTCTGTGCTCACAGCGCACTCTTCAATAGCGTGCACAAATTCATTATAAAAAAAATTACCGGCATGCAATTTACTTTCGAACAACTCTGATGGCTCATAACACTTTAGTAGTTTTATTGTAAGAACCAAAACTAGCTTGGTACTGCTATTTAATGCTTATTTAACAGTATTAGTAATATTCTTTTAATGTATGTGTATGTTAAGTAGAGTGGGGTGGCACTTGTGTTCATTCGATTTCACAAAACAGGTTGACAGAAAAGGGTTTTTGCTGAAGAACCTTTGTGATTTTGTAAAACACTGTTACTGTGGTAAAGCCACCACTAAAAATCCTGACGTCATTTCTGAAAAAATGTATATAAAATAAAATTAAAATGAATGCTGTAGTTCAGAATCTTCATACTGTGGAACACAAAACAAGTGAAAAAGGATGTTTGGATGAGAGCAGTGCAAAAAATTATTGGATAGACAAAACAAGAGCAATATAAAAAATCAAAGACTCCAGTCAAATCATTCACAGTTTTCTGAAACCATACCGTTTCAATACAATACTAACATTTTCGTAATTATACACTTAAAATGTTCTCCTCAGCCATAGTTCTTAAATGTTATTCCCACTGACCCCAAACAAATATGGCACCATATTTCATGCTAGTCGATTCTGTGTTTTGTCACTAAATGCTTGTGAATGACATTTGAGAGACCCACAATGGGACAATTTTATGCCTCTAACATTAAATGTATTCGTTTTTTACATGGACACAAAACTGGAGGAAAACGTGGATTAAAACACGCAAATCAAACAGATAAATGCAGAAAGAAGCATCTGGGACAGTCTGTGCTTTTATGTTGTCCATGAAAGAATAAAAGGATTGGAACAACATGAGTGAATAAATGATGACATTAATCATTTCGAATTAACAATCCTGTGCTTAAAACTAGAATAACAATGATAATGTAAACCAAATGAAATTTTGTTCAGTGACATGATGATGGGGACAACTCAAAAAGCTGTCAAAAGCGATCATTTTGAGATAAAACGAAAACATTTCTAAGTGGACACATGATCAGAATTGGCCACCTAAGCTAATTCTTTTCTGTGGAGTCAGCATGTCCCCTACTTCCTCCTCATAACTCTGTGAGGCGAACGACTGCTTCCTGTGGGCTTGCTTTAGTCTTACAGACTCTGTCTGCTCCCAATAAATTTTTTAATGTCCCGGCCACATGATTAAAGAACAAGAGACTTCAAAATAGCCATGGAACACTATACCCGCAACTACTTTTTTTTTTTTTGTCGGAAGAAAGCTCCCCATTCGTCCTTGCCGTGTGATTGCATACACGTACGAATCATAGAGGGACGTCATTGGCCTTGAAAAAATTTGGTTCTGCTTAGAGCCACTTCAGGAGATGAAAATCAATTCCTACTGAAATGTCCAGAGATGCGTGATGCCCCAAGTACTGCCTTTTACCTCCAGCACTGGTTAGGTGGAACGGATCAGAAATTCAGCGCACCACTGACAATTTACTAAGGAATGCAGCCTACGCAAGATTCCTCGCCGCTAACTTTTCATACAACAGTTCGTTGGTTTCAAACACCGTTTTGATTATCATTCTTAAAGCAAAGCACATTCGATAGAGCTTCTTTCTCTAAAACATTGCATATGTCGAGCAGCATGCAATTCCTAAGTATGCAAGTAGGCGATACTTCAAATGAGCAAAATCTGACGTCAGAAACAAATTGGGCTAGGGGAGGAGAATTTTTGCATTCATTTTAATAGACATAGTGACCATAAAATCTTTCATAGATAAGTACACGATAAAGAGTAACCAATTAAAGTATGAAAACAAAAAAATATATATAACCAATAGCAAATAACTAAAAATTATAATGACCAAACATGATTACTTATAACTGGATTCCTCAGGTGTCTATTCTAGGTCCTTTTTGCATTCAACACTAACCTCTGTGGGGCCGGCGTACATCATTGGTGATGGGAAAATGGCAACTATGGTGGAGTTGGGATCAAGTAGACCCTCCTCCAACACAGCTGCATGCTGTTTCATGCGCCAGGCCAATGGCACATCATCATCTTTGGTCCATCCTCCCAGCGGGTGTAGCAGAAGGACAGGACGGCGGTAGCCACGTTCAATTAGACGCCGCTGTGTATCCTGCATGAGCAGTGCGTGGCCATTATGCACTGGATTGCGCAGTTGAAAGGCAAAGACGGCATCTAAAAATAAGAACAGCAAATTACTGTATATCAGGGGTTCTCAAACTCGGTCCTGGAGGTCCGGTGTCCTGCAAATTTTAGCTATAAACTTGCAAGGATGTTTTTAGAAAGCCTACTAAGAGCTTGATTAGCTAGCCCAGGTGTGTCTGATTGGCGTTGGAGCTAAAATCTGCAGGACACCGGACCTCCAGGAGCGAGATTGAGAACCTCTACTGTATAGCAATAAAAAAATTAACTCTATACTGAACTATTATAGTAGTTTGCATTAAAACTAACGCAATAATTTAAAGAAAATCCATGTTTCTATGTAGACTGCTACAGTTTGAAGACTACTCATTACAATCAACAGACTAGGCAAAATTAAGTTAAAGTGACTCCTTAGGGTAGTTGCATACCTGCGTTCATCTCTTTAAACTTCTGCTTGAGTTCAGTTGGTGTAAGCCTGTAACTATCCAGCCCGTCATTCCAGTAGATACGATCCAGCACCTGGAGATCGCCTCCAACCAGCCAATCACCACTCTCCATCACCATCTGCCACAAAAACCAATGTTGGACAAACTGCAACACTCGTGAAACTCAAGAAACAAAAGAAACACTTTGGTTTTAAAAGCCAAACAACAAGAAAATACTTTCAAACTCTCAGCACTAACATAGCTAGACTTGTTTGGTCTACCACATTTTCTGACCACTAAGATAGAATAAACTGTTTGAGATTGGCAACTAATATGATTGGTTGTAATTTCAAACAAGAAAATATACAAAAATCAAGCAATACTTTGTATGTATTTCGAAGATGACATCATTAACCTTGCAAAGGTTGCAAAACCAAAGTGGTTCTTTCTTGAAAGTCCCCAATTGTAGTCACCTGGGAACTTCAATAGTACAAAGAAACTAATCTGTATTTACAAGTTTAACATAGAAAGTATCATTTCCAGATTTGGATTCAAAAGCTCCCAGTTGATTAGCTGGATTTTTAAGCATTTCCATTTCAAAACAGGACTTCAAATCCCCCTATATACTGTAGGCACCCATTACATCAGGCTACAACTCTCAAATGCTTTCAGTGATATTTCGCCTTCGGGAGGTCTTAGTTGGCATTCGTTGAGCTTCTAACTTGGCCGGGGTTAAAAAGCCGTACAGTATGCAGAGGATACCACAGCTTGCGGCAGATTTTGGGGCCGCAACAACGGAGAATACCATTTCACAACCCCGCAGACTTTCATCTGTTGATTCGACTTGACAGCAGCACTGGTGGCATGGGACCTTTATGTGCAAGTATGTGATCGTATTAAGCAAACTTGGAGATGCCTGAAAGCGGCGAATGTTAATAAAACGCTTCAACCACTACGCTGCTTTTGCATTTAAAGACTAAATGCATGCGCAGCTGTCACTGGCTGGCTAAGGTATAGCAACAGTAGCAGCCGTTTATTTAATTTATGTTGCTTGCAATGGAAAAACTCTCTGTTGGCACTGAATCGATCTATACAGTAAATCAACACTATTAACTGTCATAGAAAATAGCAGAGTGCTGGTTGAGCACTGCACCCCATTCAACCAAAGGAAAGAAAACGGATTAGATTAGATAAATGTTCTCAAGTCTGCTTAACACTCCCCCCCCCCCCCCCCCCCCTCCCCCCTTCTCACCGAAACTTCCAATGTAGATTCAGCTGTCAGACTGACAGGCGAAATAAACAGGAAAAGTGTATTTACTGCATATAATGGAGGCCAGTTTTACAGGCCCGCTGATTGACATGCTTCAGCAGAGGGAATTGAACATGTGCATGATTCTGTGAACTCTTCTTCTAACAGTATGCACATAGATGTATTTAGTTTCTCTTACTTACGGATTCATAAGATCAAATATTGCTATTTTGGGCGCTCTATTAATCAAGCAGGCATTCAGACTCATTTG
>CAIGQV010019186.1:5609756-5624526 GCA_903798115.1 Danio jaintianensis | reverse complement strand
GATATTAATGATAGTGTAAAATGAAAACAGGCATGACGGTAGTTCCAGCTTTGGCTTTGACAGAACTTCAAGCAACCCAAGCAAGCAAGATGACTTTCACAAGACATCTGCAGGGTGCAACAGCATCAAAAAAATCTCTGACATGATTACACAAAAATATAAAGTGCTATAAATAAACATGACGTGACTTTATTTGACTGGAGTGCAAACATTTACATTGCTACTATCTGATGCATTCTTAACTTATCTTAATTTCTTAAAATTCTCTTCAGTGTATGTTTTTACTTTTGGACGTCTGACCTAAACTTTTCTGGAAAGTTCACTTTGCCCTTTCAGACTCCTGAAACAAGCTTCAAACAAGCTTGATTTTGGTCTGATTTTGTTTGAAATGATGTCACGGCAGTTTATTATTAGCAAATTAGGGCCTTAACAGAGACAAATAATTCGAAAATGTCATCAGAAAGTAAAAACTGATGTAGTTAAGTGTGCATAATTAAATATAAAAAATCTGTCAAATTTATATCCTATTATACACTTTTGTAACACATTATACGAAGCCTTAATATATAAAATGCATTATAAGGGCATTTAGGAACAATGTCTTATAAACAAATAAGAGTTGTTTGGAGAAAATTGTGAACCTAGGAGGAAAAATAACATGGAGAAAACAGATGACTATGGCTCAGTTATACCATAGACAAGTTTTGAGTAAAGCTCAGGGTATTCTGTCAGATGATTCCCATCCTATGCACCACGAGTTTTATCTTCTCCCTTCTGGTATTCGATACAGAGCTCCTATTAGTAAAACAAATCGGTTCAAACTTTCATTCATCCCCTCAGCTGTAAATTTTTTAATTTAGGGTCGATTTGTATTGTACAATGTGTTTTTGTGTATTATGTGTGATATGCTGCAACCAAATTGCCTTCGGGAAATGAATAAAGACTGACTGACTGACAATGTTATAAAGTGTACAACAACAATAATAATACTAAACTAAATGTAATCCTTCTATATTAGAATGCATTCAATATTCCATAGCATCACATCTTTAGAACTTTTAATGCTTAAAAGTGACAAAAATTAGGTTTTAAACATCTAAAAAAGCTTTATAAAGTGCTTATAATATGGTAACAATTTCGGAGCAGTTCTCACTTTCACCTAATTGCTTATCAGCTTGCATATTGGCAGTATGTTAATACTTATTAATGTTTTATCCTGTATGACCACATTCTACTACTGTACCATACATTGTAATTTAAACACTACAAGAACTAAATTATCTGATAGGTACTATATTTATTTATAAAAGGTATAAAGATATATACACTCAAAGATATTTTGCTGCTTGTTCAAACTACTTTTTTTTAACCAACAGAGGCCTCCAACATTTGAACTGTTCATACAACTTTTGAATGAAACAATGCTATTGGACCAATATACATACTACTTAAGAAACAAAGGGGATGTCTTTCAAAAAATATGGATGCCTCTAATGAACCTCTGACTCTCTGACCACCTCAGATGTATCTTCATAATAAGTGTGACTTTACTCAATCACAGCTGAACTTTATTCGTTTATTTTTGCATTCTCTGTTTTTTTTCTGACTTTTGTTACTATACTTGTTTACTGGTATCCTTATTTTTGTCTTTTTTTGGTTTTTGCTTGTATGTTCATCTTGTTTTTGCTTTGTTGCCATGTTCATTAAAAGCAATAAACAAAGAATAAAAAAACAATTCTGTTGAGATTTTTTTTGAGACAACTTAATTATTTTATGTTCAATCCACTTAACCTAATCGATTTGTATTGTGACAACATGAATGAATTGTGTGGAACTCTGCATTTATACAGCGTATATACACAAAAATAAACTAGAAATCATAAGGCCAATTCCATTTGAACACAAGTTTGTGCACCTAATTAGCCACAGCCATTTCACCCTGCAGCCCAAGACCAGTTACCCACTGAAGCTAAGCAGGGCTGAGCCTGGTTAGTACCTGGATGGGAGACCACATGGGAAAACTAGGTTGCTGTTGGAAGTGATGTTAGTGAGGCCAGCAGGGGGCGCTCAACCTGCGGTCTGTGTGAGTCCTAATGCCCCAGTGAAGTGAAGGGGACACTATACTATCAGTGAGCACCGCCTTTCGGATGAGAGGTTAAACCGAGGTCCTGACTCTCTGTGGTCATTAAAAATCCCATGGCACTTTTCATAAAGAGTAGGGGTGTAGCCCCATTATCCTGGCCAGATTCCCTCCATCGGCCCTTACCAATAATGGATTCCCTCCATCGGCCTCCCAATCATCCCCATCCACCGAATTGGCTCTATCACTGTCTCTCCACTCCACCAATATGGCGCCGTTGTCCTGTGGCTGCCGTCACATCATCCAAGTGGATGCTGCACACTGGTGGTGGTGTGGAGAGACCCCCTATATAAATACACATTACATTACATAATTGTTATTTTAATTTTTCAGCAATTTAAGTATTTTAAGTTTCAGCAAGTTTTTTATCCTAGAAATAAACAAGGATACATTTAAACTTATTATATACTACTGCATTTAATAATGAATTAAGAATACTCAAAGTTTATGATAGATGATAAAGCGTGTTCTACTGGGTTATGCATGCTCTAAGTCTACCCTTATAAACAATTACACACACAGGCTTCATAGTAGAGAATTCAAAGTTTACAGAGGATTCAAATTACTCTGAAATGCACTGAGAAAAAAAAGCCTTTGAGCAAAGAATAGTTTCTTTACTGGATTTAAAAGTTAGTGCAAAATGTATACACACAAAAATAAACTAGGTCAATTCCATTTCAACAAGCAAGTTATTTTTAACAACAGTTTTTGTGCACCTAATAGTAATTTTTAATTTTTCTCACTTCTTATCCTGGAAATAAACAAGGATACATTTCAACATATTATATAAACAGTCACTAATGCAGTATTATAATGCATTAAGAACACTTTTTTTACACAGTTTATCTAAAGATAAAGCGTATTATACACTCAAATAAAAAGATTTTTGCTGCTTCTTCAAACTACTTATGTAAAATGAACTGAATAAACAACTCTTGAGTGGTTTTTTTGGGGGACAACTTAATTGTTTTATGTTCAATCCACTTAAATTTGTAAAAACAATTAAGTCAACTTAATCGATTTGTGTTGGGACAACATGAAGGAATTGCATTTCTTACAGTGTACTGTGTTATGCCTGCATTAAGAACACCCTTATAAACAATTACACACACAGGCTTCATAGAAGAGGATTCAAAGTTTACAGAAGATTCAAATAACTCTGAACTGCACTAAGAAAAAGCCTTTAAAACGAAGAATATGGTGAATTAGAAGAACGCCGATGGATTTTGGGTTTATATGTGACTGTAGGCCAGCAGACAGACAGGGCCATTCCGGAGTCCGAAAGCTCACCGTTGGCGCCCATTAGTGCGAGCTGGAGCAGAGCGGAGCCATTAAAGTCCACCTAAGCCCACAATCCCTACTTACAGATGGAAACAATTGTTCAGTATTTACTCTGCAAGATTTGTAAGAGGAAGGTGAGGGGTAGAGGAGGGGGAGCTGAGAGCCACTTGCCCAAACACTGTTTAAAGAGAACGCAGGGCGAGAAATCCAACTAAAACACATGTGTGAAATTAAGGAGGTCGAGGAATAAAGAGATTACGAAAGCGGCGATCGGGTGAAGATGAGAACGAGCGAGACCCTGTTTCCACAGACCAGCAGAGAGGGCATCGTGGCTCCGTCTGCTGTCAGAACGCAGGCCAAAGAAAGCTTGGCAATGAGACCACACGGGGACCTATTAAAGCATCAGGTCTGCCGTTTCTCGCTAGATATCTTGATTTAACTGTTTAAAATGGGAGAAAAGTGGAAAATCTTTTCTTTTAGTTACAAACTAGTCAGATACAAAAAAAAAAAGTCTAGATGTTTATACATAACTTTAGAATTTGCATTGTTTACTTTTTTTCCACTTATTTAAATGTGTTCTTGTGTTGATATGTATGTACCCTGAGTTCCAGAAAATTACAAAAAAGAAGTCCTTGTGTGTTTGCGCACACTTGGTGAATAAAGCTCATTCTGACTCTGAACTAGGAACAAAATAAATAAATATATAATTATTATTTAATATCATAATTCATAATACTTGTATGAATAATATATTATGTAATAGAATGAGAAATGACAGTAAAACTTGTCAAAATGTAACATTTCGAGAATACAAATTGTGGAAATCATGCAATAAATTAGCAACTTTCATAAATAAATAAAGGACGGCACAGTGGCTCAGTGGTTAGCACTGTCGCCTCACAGCAAGAAGGTCGCTGGTTTGAGTCCCAGCTGGGCCAGTTGGCATTTCTGTGTGGAGTTTGCATGTTCTCCCTGTGTTGGCGTGGGTTTCCTCCGGGTGCTCCGGTTTCCCCCACAGTCCAAAAACATGCACTATAAGTCAATTGGATGAGCTAAATTGGCCGCAGTGTATGAGCGTGTGTGATTGTGAGAGTGTATGGGTGTTTCCCAGTACTGGGTTGAGTTGGAAAAGCATCCGCTGCGTAAAACATATGACAGAATAGCTGGCGGTTCATTCCGCTGTGGCGACCCCTGATAAATAAGGGACTAAGCCGAAGAAATATGAACAAATGTACAAAAAAAATTTGCTGTCTTGACTTTTTGTCATTACTTTTTTTTAGAGTGCATAAGCCAACTCTTTACTGATTGGTCAGCTGGCCAAATCTGTTTTGATTGGTTTTCTGCACCATATGTTAAATGAAACACCCATTTTAGAGTGCATTTCACAGACAGGTGGGATTATGTACATTTTAGTCGAGTCTTTCTTTTGAGAGACAATATCCTTTTTAGACTGTTTACATTGAAGGACAGTTATGCTACAAACCACATTTATCTAAGATTATAATACATCTATAACTATCCATCTACATCTATAATGTCTAATGCCAATGTGAACTGCGAGTTCCAGATCAGATTGAGTCTTGAACCAATAATATCCCAAAATAGCAATGAAGCAGCAGAAAGCCTTGCACAATCTCACATTTGTACCATCTGATGAACAGTTTCCAAGCTGTGTACCAGACAGGTGAAAAGTGATGCGTTAATGGATGGTGCTGCTGAATCACTGCGATTCTGCTTTTATATTAACATGTATGTAGTCTAAACAGTGCTCTCATTCACGGCAGGCTTATAATCGGGACTTTCCAGGTGGTTTTGTGAGTCAGAAAAGGGAGGGAGCCGACAACAAAAATGAGATGCAGGACGATGTTAATCATTGCCAACTGCTTATATAAGTTGATAGAAATATCCCATCAACCATCATTTGTGTGGTTTAATAGAAAAAAAGTCCCACCCAATAAAATGTCACTGGGCCAAAATCCAGATTTAAATAGTGGTGCATAGGTACAAACATTGCCATGACTGTATTGGATCGATTACAAAATTATTTTTCTTCTTGCCAGGCACCATATTTTCTAGAAAATATACACAATATGTATTGTTTTAAAGAAGACCTATTTTTGCACTATGTAAAATAAGTCTCTGATGCCCCTAGATTGTGTATGTGAAGTTTCAGCTCAAAATACCACACAAATAATGCTTTATAACTCTTTGAAACTGCCCCTTTTAGGCTTTCTAATTGTGCTCTTTTGGTGACTGTTGCTTTAAATTCAAATAAGATTGTGCTCTTTTTAAAAGAGGGCGGAGCTACAAACACCTATGCATCAGCATAGCGGCAGATTCAAAACAGGACTAATGTTATTTCTGTGAAAAACTGATATTAGATATATATTAGATATAGACTAATATTAGATATATTAGATAAAAGTAGAATACTCCAGTGTTCATTTATGAAGTGTGATTATAAAAAATTGAATAAATCATATTGTACCTTTAGAAGCTGTCTATATTCACACACTGTTGCCACATAACTGTGTTTAAACCCCTTATAAAAGTGATTTTTGCATAAAAGGTCCCGTTTACACTTGTTAATAAAACACTCTGTGGGCGACACAAAATGCAGGTGTAAAATGTTTTGAAAGGCTCCACTATTGACCACTTCCTGGACAAAATGCATTCAATCAGATAATTGCCGGCAGCTAGCTCTTTGCAACTCTCACATGGTCACCCACTGAAGCAAAGCAGGGCTGCGCCTGGTCAGTACCTGGATGGTAGACCAGATGGGAAAGCTAGGTTGCTGCCGGAAGTGGTGTTAGTGAGGCCAGCAGGGGGCGCTCAACCTGCAGTCTGTGTGGGTCCTAACGCCCCAGTAACGTGAAGGGGACACTATACTGCTCTGTGAGCACCGTCTTTCGGATGAGATGACTCTCTGTGGTCGTTAAAAATTCCAGGACGTCCTTCGAAAATTGAGTAGGGGTATAACCCCGGCATCCTGGCCAAATTTGCCTATTGGCCTCTGTCCATCATGGCCTAACCATCCCCATATCATAATTGGCTTCATCACTCTGTCTCCTCTCCACCAATCAGCTGGTGTGCGGTCTGGCACAATATGGCTGCCGTCGAATCATCCAGGTGGATGCTTCACACTGGTGGTGGATGAGTAGATTCCCCCCAATGTGTAAAGCACTTTGAGTGTCCTGAAAAGAGCTATATAAATGTAAGGAATTATTATAATAAACACTCATGTGGTTGAATGCATTCGAACATTCGAACAGAACTAATGTGACCGTTACGGGACTTGTTTTGTGAAAATACATCTCAAATTTGGCTGTGCTGTACCAAAACAAACAAATTATGATAAAAAAATTAAAAGAAAACAATTGTCCACACCTCAAACTTGCTGGAGGATATGTGGGAAGGTTGATGTAGACCATCTCCATATTTTCTGGACTTGTACAAAAATATTACCTTTCTGGAACAAGGTTTTGTTGGAAATGGAAAAGATCTTAGGATACCATATACCAAAAGACTATTACAAATTATCTTGGAAACTATGAAGAGGTGGTAGTGAAGGAGGATGTTTACCTTGTAAATATATTAAGTGTGGCAAGCAAGAAGAGTATTACCAGATACTGGTACAAGCATGACACCCCCTCTATTGGTGACTGAATAGAAATTGTTAAGGAAATAAGCAATATGGAGGAATTTACATTTATTTTGAGACTTAAAAAAGACTTGTTTCTAAAACATTGGAAGAAATGGATTGATTACTGCAATGTTAACAACTGTTGAATGCATTGAATCTGGAAAAATGTAAACCCCCCCCAATGTTGTGTCTTTAATTTATTTATTATTATTATTTTTGTATTTGTTAATTATTTCATGTGGAGTACTGTAAAATTGTATATTTTTGAATGTAAAATGTTCTGTTGTAAAATTAAAAAAGTTCTCAATAAAAATAAATAAAAACAAATATTCAAATATAATCAAATATTTCATATCAAATAAATATTTATATACATCATATAAAATAAACAAATATTTTTCATTTGCTAGCTTTACTGCTCTAACATAAGCCCCGTGACATGGTTTTGTCCATTCAAAGTACTCATGTTTGTGTAAAAGAGGCCAGCTAGTGAAGCGCCGTGCAGGTAAACCTCACTCTGACCTCAAAAGGTGCTCTTGCGACAGATGCTAGAGGCCATGGTCTTTAGCCTCCTTACTAGAGCAACCGACTCCCATGCAAAGAATCGCCGGTTCAATCCCAGCTTGGAGCAGGCTGGGTGGTGTAGGACCGGCGTTTACATTGGTGCCGTGACTCGAATGGGAGTAAGGTTTAGGGGGGGTGAGTGTAGCAGAGGCCAGCTAGTGAAGTGCTGTGCAGGTAAAACTCACTCCTCTGACCTCAAAAGGTGCTCTAGCGACAGATGCTAAGGGCCATGGTCTTTAGCCTCCTTGTTACAGCAACCAACTCCCATGCAAAGAATCGTCGGTTCGATCCCAGCTCGGAGCGGGTTGGGTGGTGTAGGACCGGCGGGTTACATTTGCATGGAGCTCTCTCACAAAATTGATGTAGATTGCAAGTGTATCTCTCTGCAAACTGCAAGGGGCGTAACATTAAAGGAGTGTAACCTGTAGTAGAGGAGTAATTTGTAGTCATTGAGATCCCATTGAACCATGCGAGAGGTCACAACGACATGTTGTTGGGAAGATGGTGGAAATATTTACCAGAGAACATTTTCAGCAAATGTTTTCATGTGTTTTCTCCAAATTTATCCACAACCTATTTATTTGATATATTATTATTATATTCACTCATGCAACTCCACCATGCAACTCATGAGGGTTGGGTTTAGGATTGAGGTAGGTGTAGACGTTAATAACTGTGAGGGTTGGGTTTAGGATTGAGGAAGGTGTAGACGTTAATAACTATAATGATTGGGTTTAGGATTGGGATAGGTGTAGATGGGTACAGCGCTCTCTTGCCGACAACATAGTTTTGACACGTGGGTCTCGATAACTTCAAGTTACGCCTCTACTACAAGTTACGCCCCCTTCATGTTACGCCCCTGTCTTGCAGTCTGCAGACAGACCCTATTCGTAGATTGTGACAAAATAAGTGGGAACGGATCTCAACAAAAGGTGAAAAAATGTGGTCACAAGATGCATTTAACACTTGTTAATAATACCAGGTGCATACCAGGGCTTTATATTTAAAAAAATACAATTGTAACACTTAGTAACCTCCTGGTTGACCTTTTGTCCATAGGTTATCATTAAACTAACAAAAAAAAACCTCAGAATTAGCTTAAAGTGGCATCAGGAATAGGCATGGGACAATAACCAGTTTCAAGGTTTACCACGGTTTGGAAAAGTCAAGGTTTTAAAACCACTACAATTTTCTGTTCTAATGTTCCTACGGTATATGCAAGTTTTTGTTTTTGTGTGTGTGTGTGTGTGTGTGTGTGCGTTAATGACTATTTTATTACATTTTTAGGGCAACAGTATCTCCAGCACAAAAAAAAAGCTACTGGTCAGCCCACGATTCAAGAAACATTTGAAAAACAAATCACTTATGCACCAACATACAAGCATACTATAGACCTAAACAGTGCAGTGGCTTGCTTTATATCCAAAGTAGTAAAACTAAAGAAGACAGAAGTCAATGATTTATTTGAATTATTTAGCATGTTTAACATGTTTATGGTTCCAAAATATTTTAAATGTTTCTTAAAACAGCTGAAAAAGTCGTTTGTTTTTTTACCCAAACATTTACAAAGAACAGATTTTAAAGTAGTAATCACAATACCGTGACATTTTTATCTAAGGTTATCATAGCATCAGATTATTAAACCTGCCCATGCCTAATCAGGAACATGATTTAATCAAAGAAACTGTTAAAAAAAGTGTTTAATATTTAACTATCATTTTTTTAATAATATTTAAATGTAAACAAAATCTAATTAAAGGCTAAAGGACCGGTGTATCCAAATTTGACCCCTGACCTTAATGTGTGGATGATCCTTGCAGGTGGTCCCCCACTGCCGGGCACATCGCTCTTCCTTGCGATGCTCATAGAACTCTGGGTTTCTCAGGATGGCGACTCTCCGACCTCCGTAGGCCAGCGCAAATGCTGTGCTCCCATCCAGACGCTCCTTATCAGCGCTGGAGAGAGGGAGGACCACCGGGACCGACAGGTTAATAACCCCACCTATGAACAGAGGTCAGATGCACAGCTCATACATCAACCAGAGCGAGGCTTTGAGAAATTGACAGCTTTTAAAGGCCTTAAGGGGGAATAGTTAAAGATCTATGAGCTGAGATAAGAGAGAGAGAAAGAAAAAAAACACACAGAATTTCAACGTGGTGAGTTTTGGAAGAAAGTATGAGGTACTACACCTTGATTAAAGCAATATGAGCGGGAAGCTTTTAAAATCCATTTCCAGGATAAAACACACACACACACACACACACACACACACACACACACACACACACACACATGCATTATAGCAGAAACAGCTGTTTTCCATAAGAAATAGACTTGTGAGCATCCCATTTCAGCTCGGTCCCAATTAAACTAGTATCAGGCAGCAGGACGCACAAATCTGTTTTATTCGTAAAGTGCCATGCAAGTCTAGTCCAATCATAATAATCAAATATATATAAATATACCACAAGGTGTGATGTACATTAATGAAGTCTAATGATGCTGGTGATGTAATGCATAGACTGTATTTCTGCAATCCAAATGTCTGCTTGGCCCACTTTGTAATCTTAATAGGTGCGTGTGTGTGCGTGTGTGTGTGTGTGTGTGTGTGTGTGTGTGTGTGTGTGTGTGTGTGCGTGTGTGAGTGTGAATAAATACCTTGAACACAAATTTGAATACTAGGCAAGACAACATACGAGGGCATAAAACTAAATTGACACTTTTTGGAAACTCAAGCTTGATGTGGGGGAATTGCTGTAATTACCAATCTTTTTTTTAAATGCTAAGACCACGTTATGGTTTAAAAAGTCATTTGCATTGTCGTTTGTCGTTCTCGTAATCAAAAAGGTGCCAACTTTTTATGCCAGGCATTCTGGTTTCTGAAAAGCCAATTGAGAGCAACAGATCTTGAGCGTCCACTAAAATTATAACAGCTCTTTTATTTGTACCACTAATTAACATTTAAAAACCACTCGCAGATCTTTCAGAATCCCTCATTTATATTACATTTTGGTTTTGTTCGCTTGATGCTGGTGGTCTATGAAGTCACTTGACCTTAGCTTACCTAAAACATACAAATCAGTCACTATTTATTCACTTTCATATTGTTTCAAAACCAATAAGACTTGGGGGTTAATCCTCAAACACGCATTAATAACCCTGAGAGGTTTCAGTTCCTCTACTAAAAGTGCTAATAACCAAAATCTAAGACCCAAAAACACTTATTAAATGCACAATTTGTGTTTTGAAGATTAACCAAAGTCTTTTAGATGTAAAATGATATATAAATGAATAAATTATATTCACTTTCAGGTGAACTATGCCTTTAAGGGCCTGAACAGGTACGTATAGTTTTTATTTTTGACAGAAAACACATTTCTAAGAAAGTGTTTTCACTCTATTTGTCAGTTAAAAGAAAAGAGGAAGCAAAAAAAGCTGAACGGGATGATTTCTAAAAGCACTTCTGAACAAAACAGCGGTCGGTTGGAAAAACCGTGTTGCTCTGTTTGATGGCGCCATCTAGCGTTGGACTAAGAAAACACCTATCCCAGATTATATGCAGGAATAAAACGTTAATACAAAGGCAAGTTCTCACCATCCAGCAGACAGTTGAAGTGCAGACACTGCAGGAACTCTCTCTCCCTCATGAAGCCGTTCAGAGGAGTCGCCCAGCCTTCAGCAAGCACCTGAACCCACTGCATATCCACCTAAACCATCAACACAACACAGATGCTAGCTTTAAATGTAAATTTTCCACCAATACAGATCAGACATTGTTTCAAGCTAGTTCTGCAAGGAGCTAATATGCTAAAATGAATTTGCAAACGACCTATAGAGTGTTTTCAGGACACGTCTTCAATCGGCCATATTGGAGGCTCAGAATGTAAACAAACTACTGAAGCAAATGAAACTTGCATATTTTTCTGATTATTGCTGCTGAAAATGATCAACTATTGTCATGTTTTAGGCTGTACCAATAGGTTGTACTAGAATTTTTTTTACAGTCCTATAGACTGCCAAAAGTTATTACAAATCAAGCAGAAGAGAGCCTGAGGAATTAAAGGTGTTTGTGGTTGGCCAAACTAAAGCAGGATTTCCAGGGCAAGAATCTTGTCAACATTCATGATATCTTAATTAATATTGCTCATACTTATCTTTAATCAATTATTAAAAATATTTGCCAAAATACTGCACCTTAGGTAGACATCAAGGAAGCAAATGAAGAGTTTAGATGCAAAAACCTGTAAAAGTCATTGATATTTTCCCGACTCCTGTGTGTAGGCATTTTAGAACATTTCAGACGGCATTTAGAGGTTTTTGCATCTGAACTCTTCAAATTCTCTACAGATTTTTAAATCACTTCTATAGAAACATTATATTTTTAGGATTACTTTTAACTGATTATTGATTTTTACACAGTCTTACAATGCTTATATGTTATTATATTGTATTGTTTGACATGAATTTGTAGTATTTTGTTTTATTAATTTGTGTTTTTCTCTCTCTCACTCTCTCTCGTTGCTTGCTTGTAAAATGCTTTGAGAAAGTATGTATAAATGCATTATTATTATTATTATTATTATTAATATTATTATTATTATATGGGTAGTCTCAGATGTCACGCCAAGCACCGCCCACACACCTTAGTCATCCTCTGATTGGTTTAAATATACAGCATTTAAGCGAGTCTAGAGTGTCTGTCTAGAAAGATGTCTGATCGGATTTGAAAACAAACCTGCGATGTTTATGTTATGTCTGCATCTACATACATGTCCTACTGAATTCCTTTATGTTTGGCTGACAGATCATTAAGTATATCGATGCGTTGTTGTTTTTAAACTTTTAAAGGCGTTTGTGAATGAATGACACACGACTGCATGCTGGCCGGGCTGTTATTCCGTGGACATATTCATACCCCTATACATGAAGCGGCACAAAACGAAAGGTGATTGGTTGGTTAACCTGTCAGTCAAACAGCATAGTGAGCGGTCCTTGACCATTCAAAGCAGTTCCCAGAGCTTCAGCCGTCAGTCTGAGACTATTATATGGGTAACTGATCAAATCTTGATGCAAGTGCAAATGCTCTACAGTTGTCTCGAATGTGAATGTACAGTTGAAGTCAGAATTATTAGCCTTCCTGTATATTGTTTTTCCCCAATTTCTGTTTAACGGAGAGAAGATTTTTTTCCCAACACATTACTAAACATAATACATAGTACATAATATTTTACTAGATATTTTACAAGATACTAGTATTCAGCTTAAAGTGACATTTAAAGGCTTAACTAGGTTAATTAGCCAAGTTAGGGTAATTAGGCAAATCATTGTATAACGATGGTTTGTTCTTGAGCAATTGAAAAAAAAAATGCTTAAGGGGTTTAATAATACTGACCTTAAAATGGTTTAAAAAAATAAAATAAAATTGCTTTCATTCTAGCCGAAAAAAAAAAAAAAAAGACCTTTTCCATAGGGAATAATATTATAGGAAATACAGTGAAAAATTCCTTGCTCGGTTAAACATAACTTGGGAAATATTTGAAAAAAATACAATAACATTCACAGGAGGGTGAAAAATTTTGGCTTCAACTGTAAGTGGCACATAAGAAGTGAACATACTTTAGTGATCTCCACTGCCGGAAGAGTCTCTGCATCAGCCTTGGCCAAGTCCAGCTTGTTCTCGGCCACATAGAGCTCTTTGATCTCATAGGACGCATCCACAGGCACAATATCCTGCAAATGATCAGAAATATTTAGACATTTTTGGAGTTTATTCACTTACAACTTACAAATGAGGACAATAAGTGAGTCTCTTTGACATGGATGAGTGATGTGAATTTATTTACCCTCTCCTGCAGGAGGTCCAGGAGCTGCTGGATGCACTCGTTCACGCTGCAGGAGTCAGTCTTTAGTACCAGTTCAGGAGCCTCTGGTTTTTCATACTCGGAGTCTATTCCTGTGAACCCTGAAGACAATAGAAGTAACCAGCTGCTATTAAAACCACTACATGTTAAAACTACTACATTTACCTCCACCTTTCCAGTAGTTGCTGTTAAAAGCTGTTTCAGCCTAAAGGTGAAAAACACTAATGACAGGAGTCGAGATGAGAGAGGAAAATGACAACAGCCAATCAGAGTCAGAATATTTGCTAGAGTGTTCACACATTCATAGTGTATTAAAAAATACATTTTTGACAGTTTTTTAGTCTGGATTAGAATTAATTAGATCTGAAAAATATCTAAAATATTTTTAAATATAGCTAATTAAATAGATACTTTTCCAGTATCATGCAGTCCTAATTGGGTCACCATTAATTAATGTATTGCACAATACAGTGAGTCAATTGTCCTAAAAACAGTGCAGTACTATGTAAATGCAGAACGATGTGCTGCTCATGTGTCAGTTAATATGTGAACAAAAATAAAATATTTCCTGCAACAGTATAAACCACAATCACTCTCATCACCACACGTCAGCAACTTTGAGATATGCATCACTTCAGAAGGTCACAGCGTCACTTTTCGCCATTATCGAATCTGCAGCCCCACAACAACAGAAATGAAATATAGCAAAAAACCAGCAGGAAACACTGAGTCATGGTGTTGCAGTTAAGAACCAGTCAAATGCCTTCTGGTTCACTTCCTACCGGAAACCTGCTAGTTTTTCATGAATCATCTCAAGCTGATTTCTAGCCTCTTCGAGGCTGTGATGTATCGCCTCTGGTTTGTGCAAAATGTTTTTGTTAACTCTTCCAACCTTCCAAAACCTTCTAACTCGCTCTCAAAAGCCTACAATGCATTCTCGAGATGAAATATTATGCACACACAGAAAAAACACAAACACATCTTTCAAAAATCCAGGAATCACAGATAGAAGCATTTATTTGATCTTACTTCAGGGCCTCGAAATATTACCGGGCCCTTGTCTTGTCAAATCTAATTGTGTGTATATACTTTGTGTGCACATATACTGGATGGATGGATGGATGGATGGATGGGACTGATAGACAGACAGATGTATAGATTGGATAAATGGACGGACAGATGGATCGGACGGACGGACAGACAGACAGACAGACAGACAGACAGACAGACAGACAGACAGACAGACAGACAGACAGACAGACAGACAGACAGACAGACAGA
>CAIGQV010019186.1:5556845-5584017 GCA_903798115.1 Danio jaintianensis | reverse complement strand
TATCTATCTATCTATCTATCTATCTATCTATCTATCTATCTATCTATATATATATATATATGTGACAATTAAAATTTTGATAATAAATCCATGGCTGTGATTTCTAGTTCTAGTCATTTGAGGAGCATTGTAAAAGTTATTTTACATAATAAAATAGCTTAAACAAATTTTTGACTACTTTTTTTTAGGCTGCTAGTAGAGTTTCCTGCCACAGGGGGTGCTGTGCCCTCCTGGCAGTTCCAGACGGTGCGTCTGCTCCGCTACATCTCCAGCTGGGACTACTTTGTGGGCATGTGTGAAGTTTCCTTCTGCCTCTTCGTGCTGTATTACCTGGTGGAAGAAGCTCTAGAGATCCGCCTGCATCGTCTGCGCTACTTCAAGAGCCTGTGGAACTGCTTAGATGTTCTCATCGTTGTGGTAGGTCTAAATCTTTTCGACACTGAATATATCTAGCCTGCTCGGGTGCTTTTGAGTGTCAAACATTGATCTCTGTTGTTCACCATCGTAGTTGAGTGTTCCCGCCATCATTATGAACATCTGCAGAACATCAGCGGTCAGTCACAGACTTCACTTTCTGCTGGAGAACCACAGCACATATCCCAACTTTGAGCCGCTTGCTCGCCTTCAGGTGCACTTTAACAACCTGGCAGCCATCATCGTCTTCCTCTCATGGGTGAAGGTGAGCTTTCAGATCAACATGAAAACCTTTTCTGTTGTCCTATCATCAGATTACAGCACTTTTTTGCTTTTTTCACAGCTTTTTAAGTTCATCAACTTCAACAAGACCATGAATCAACTGTCCACCACCATGTCCCGCTGTGCCAAAGACCTGATGGGCTTCGCAATCATGTTTTTCATCGTGTTTCTGGCTTATGCTCAGCTGGCCTATTTAGTGTTTGGAACTCAAGTCAATGACTTCAGCACTTTTCAGGCCTGCATGTGAGTTCCAGAGCCAAGAGTATAATTAGAATATACATTGACATAAGAAATAATGTGCAGTAATGCTCAAAAACATACAGAAGTCCCAAGAGGCCATGCATTCAAAATTTTTTCTCTCATTTTCACGTGATCCCTCGACTGTTTGAAAATTAAGAAAATTAAGTCGTGATCACAAGAAAACACGCTAAAATATTTGAATGCATGGCCACTTAGGACTTCCGTAAAAACCTGACAATCCTAATAGAAAAAAAATGTATTTAAAAAAAAGTTGTCATAAAAGTATACCCCTTATTGTGACCAATTCACCATTCCTTTTTGTTTTAGAAAAAATGTTTCCCTTAAAAAAAATTTTATGGTGAAAATGACTTATTTTTGCTGACATATAAATGACTCCTCCAATCATTTGGAGCGATTAAACCCCGCCCACATTTACAAATTCAATCAGCAACTCTACATTTTGTCATTTTTTAAGCTGTTACAATTGAGTAAACGTCACATATGTAAAAATTAAAAGTCGCCAACTTCGATTTAATTTTTGCATGATATAGAAGGAACAGCTTATGTAACATGACATAGATTTTCAGAATATTTACTGGATGTATAACTTGCAGTGAAGGATAAATAATTAAATAAATAAATAAATCAGTAATAAGTGAAACTAATAATCTATTAGTTCGATGCTTTTCATACTTTAATTTCTTTTTTAAAAAGTATAAAGGATCATATAAAAGTGTAAGTTAATGTAGTCTGTGTACATTTTAATATACAGAATTAAATACAATTTAATTAGGATTCTTGGTGTGGAATAATTTGTTGTAACAAATTAGGGTATTTAATCATTTCAAAACTAATACTTATTATAATTATTATTTAGTTAGCATAGTTTTAGAATTCTTTGTTTACTTTTAAAGTTCAGACAAATATTGTGATATATCAATATACATAATTAAATAGAATTTAATTAGGATTCTTGGTTTGGAATACAGACATTTAATTGTAAAAATCTAGGGTATTTAATTATTTCAAAACTAATATTTATTATTATTATTATTATTATTCATTCATTCATTCATTTTCTTTTCGGCTTAGTCCCTTTATTAATCTGGGGTCGCCACAGCGGAATGAACCGCCAACTTATCCAGCATATGTTTTACGCAGCGGATGCCCTTCCAGCTGCAACCCATCACTGGGAAACATCCATACACACTCATTCACACACATACACTACGGACCATTTAGCCTACCCAATTCACCTATACCACATGTCTTTGGACTTGTGGGGGAAACCAGAGTACCCGGAGGAAGCCCACGCGAACACAGGGAGAACATGTAAACTCCACACAGAATCGCCAACTGACCCAGCCAAGGCTCGAATCAGCGACCTTCTTGCTGTGAGGCGAACGTGCTACCCACTGCGCCACCGTGCAGCCCCATTATTATTATTATTATTATTTAGTTAGCACAGTTTTACAAATATTTCTCTACTTTTAAAGTTCAGACCAATATTGTGAAATATCATGAACATGATTAAGAACGTTGGTTTCTTTTGCTCACAGTTTCACGCAGTTCCGGATCATTCTGGGCGATTTCGACTTCTCCGAAATCGAGGAGGCCGACAGCGTGTTGGGACCCATCTACTTCACCACCTTTGTGTTCTTCATCTTCATGATTCTGCTGGTAAACACAACAAGAGCAGCATGACAAATGGCATTAAAGATAAAGTAATACTCAAACAACTGAAATACGCCATAAACCATGCTGATTATTTACTGGTTTTGTTCAGAACATGTTCTTGGCCATCATCAATGACACTTACTCTGAGGTGAAAGCTGACATGGCGCAGCAGAGGTCGGAGATGGAGATCACAGACCTCATCAAGAAGAGCTACAACAGAGCCATGGTGAAGCTCAAGCTGAAGAAGAGCTCCATCAACGACATCCCGGATAGCTTACAGCAGGCCTCAGGAAAACTCAGCTTCGATGAGCTCCGACAAGACCTCAGAGGGTCAGAAACCTTTTCTAAAACACACAAATCAAACACAGTGTTGGATGGAACTGATTTTAAACCATTGTTCAAATTGACTACCCTTTTGTTATGTTGGGGGCTGTTTTTGCCCCATTGACTTCCATTATAATGACAATTTTTGATTGCAAAGCCATGGCACCATATAATCATGTGTTCTTGATTGTTGGTGGTTTTTCCTCTTGGGAAGAGGTCAAATTTGTCATTTTTACTATTGATCACCAGTTGGCAGCATTAACCCTTTAACTAGGCCTGTGCTAAAATGTTTCTGGCCTTTTATATGGAGTTCTATGGAGTAAAACAGCAGATTATAGTGTGTGTGCATAAATACACTCACTATGTTTACTATGTTCTGAGAGCTGAGCTGCTTATTTTGATTTTCTCAGACATATCAAGGTAAGTGCGCAAGAGTCTCTCTCTCACACTCTCACACACACACACACACACACGCACACACACACTATACTTTATATTGCTCCATATAAAAGCCAGAAACAAAAATGTGGTTATAATCGAAGTCAATGGGGCAAAAACAGCCCCAAACATAACAAAAGGGTAGTCAATTTGCCCAGATAGTATTGTTGAGGTTTTTTCTTTTACTTTTCAAAGCATTTTCCCAAAATATGTGTCAAAATAAGATTTGTCACCAAAAAATCATTCCATTTGCTGGAACACAGAGAAAGTTGTGGCCAAATTAAGCCTCAAAATCACCCCAGATTGGATGAAAACATCCCCAACAGCACACAGGGGTTAATTGTGTTATTGATGTTTGTGCACAGAAAGGGCCATTCGGATGCTGAAATTGAAGCTATTTTTGCAAAGTATGACCTTGACGGAGATCAGGAGCTGACCGAACACGAGCACCAGCAAATGAGAGACGACCTGGAGAAAGAGAGAGTGAGTGAAAAACCAGTGCTAAAAGATGTCACGTGATTCATTTGATTTATTTTTTTCATACAATTACTAGGACTCTAAGCTTTCTGTTGGCTGAACTGTGGACCGTTTATCGTTGCTTTAATACATTCAATGACTACATCTTTTAAATTACGAATTTGTTTATCACTCACACACCAATCTTTATGTACCTACAGGTTAGTTTGCATTATTACTCTCCCCAAAAAGAGTTGACCTTCAGTTTAAACCCAAATACAGACATTACTGCTATATTTAATGAAAATTAAGTGCCAAATGATGAACAATACACCCTGTAATATTCACACTGTGAAATTTTATAATTATTATGTCATTCAGCGTTGGAGTCTGAAAGCTCCGCCCCTTTTACTTAGCAATTAAAGATGTAACAGTTGAGTGCATAGAGCAGAGTCCTAGCTCGGTCCTGGAGGGCCGTTGTCCTGCATAGTTAAGCTCCAACATACCTGCCTGGAAGTTTCTAGTTGGTTCAGGTGTGTTTAATTGGGGATGGAACTAAAATATGCAGGACACCGGCCCTCCAGGACCAAGTTTGGACACCCCTGACATGGAGTGTCCAACATTCCACACCTGTTTTTTTTTTTTTTTTCCAACATATAATATGATTTAAATGCGTGCACCATATATAAAAAAATGCACTTAAAAAAACTCTAATGTGAGCGCACTACTTAGACTGTTTATACTAAAACAGAATAGAGTAATGCTCATGAATGTGAACACACACGACACATTAGATCTTTGAGAGTGGAATCAGAAAACGCATTGGACTAATTGGATTATAAACAAGGAACAGGTAGACACAATAGGCTGATTACTTGATCACACATTAGGAAACTATGGCTGCGTCTGAAATCGCCTACTACTCGAGTAGGTACTACATTTGAATTTGAATTCACTACTTGACCGTTAGAAAAGTACACTCTATATTGTATGAATTTAAGTATGAAATGGAGCTTGGACGTACTACATCCGTCATTTGTAATTATCACGTGACCTACCCGTGTCGTTTCACTCCCATTCATAAATTCTCTCACGTGGCATGATGGGATAGTAGCGTCCATCAGATGTGCACTTCAGAATCTCACCAAAAGTAGTAGGTCATCCGGGTACTTCTCGCATACTGTTTTTCGAATACTGTAAATTCGGACATACTACTCAGCTCGCATACTGTTTTTAAGTACTATATAGTATGAAAGTATGCGAATTTAGACACAGCCCATGTCTACAGTGGTCCTTCGTTATTCGCGGGAGTTACGTTCTAAAAATAACCCGCAATAGATAAAATCCGCGAAGTAGTCTGCTTTATTTTTTTACAGTTATTATAGATGTTTTAAGGCTGTAAAACCCCTCACTATACACTTTTCTCAGACAGGCATTAACATTTTCACACTTTTCTCTCGTTTAAACACTCTCAAAATTCAAACCTTCGTAGAAAAATAAATCCAGTATTATAGAATGAAACCAAAGATCAAAACATTTGATCTTCATTTATTTATTCCGTAATGGCATCCTACAGCCGCGTAACTTCTACCTATAGCATGTCCAGAAGTCCAACTTTGTGTGCGATGGTTAGCATCTTTCTCTGCCTTTTGGGTGCTACCGCAGGTGCCTTTGACGGTGCAGAATGTTTCGTCAATATTGCGGAGAGAAAACTTGCAAACATACAGTCCAGCACTTCAGAGTCACACTGCTAGCGATCGAAGATTTATGTCAGTTTGGCAAGCTGAACGCATTCTGTACTGGACAGGAGACACCGCACAGAGGAGAATTGATTGACAATGGTCTACAACCAGTCAGGACGCAGAACACAATGAGCTGTAGAAAAAAGCATGTCAAATTGCATGAAAAAAACTGCGAGGCCGCGAAGTAGCGAACCGCATTATAGCGAAGGACCACTGTATATGAAAAAGATAAGTGTATTGTTTTAAAAAATTCAAAATTTCAAAGGTTTGCATTTCAGGCCCCAAAACAACTGTTGCCATGTACAGCCAACAGTCAAAATGGCTTAAATTTTTATTTAAAACAGTGTCGTGTGAACGCACACTTCAGCCAAAATAGAACATAATCCTAACAGGATCTAAATGATTGTAAAAAGAACTTTTAAGACAACATGAAACAAATATACCTTATTAAAATATATCTTTTTTATTTTAGTTTATTTGTTTACAGAGTCAATGCACATTAATAAACATTACTGTAAAATGTGCCAGAATTAGCCAAGAATGGCTATTTTTCATCTGTAGACCCCTTACAGAATGTTAAAAAGTCACACCTAAAATAGAAGCAAAGCATAATAACATAGAATACACTATCATATATAAAATACAATAAAAAGCAAAAAAAAAAAAACTGATTGATGGCAGCAGAAGAGGACAAAAAAGCCAAAGACAAACAGTACAAATAAGTGTCAAAAATACAGTACTAATGCTGACAATGCTGATTTGTCAATAACCAATTTTTAACATGAAACTGAAAAGAACGAAAAGTAAGTGATCTTCTTATTGTTGGTGGGATGGAGTTCCATTCCCTAGCAGCTTTCACTGAAAATACAGACTGACTGAATTTACTTTTTTTGAGAGGAATAATACAATCCCCTCTTTCACCACCCCTAGTAGTTCGGTGAGCAGTCGTTCTAACTTTCACGAACTGATTTAGTGGTGAAGTCGGGTTATGTAAAGTCTTAAACAGTAAACAAATATGTACATATTTAATTTAATTTTCCCAACTAAGCAGGTTGTATTTCTTTAATATTAAACAATATCCCAGTACTATCAAAACAACTAGCTAAATTCCAATCCAAAATAAGGTATACACCAGTTTACGCATTCCCTGGGAATCAACCCCATGAACTTGACATCAGCAGTTCCACGCTCTACTGTTAGACCAACAGAAATGCTCCAAAAATAACACATTGAAACAAACAAACATAAAGAATGGAATCAGTGAACATCACCTGCACAGATGCTTAGTATCTGTTGAACACTCGTCAGGAGGACTTGGATCTGGAGCACAGTTCGCTGCCCAGGCCGACCAGTGGGCGGAGCTTCTCCCGTAGCCAAGACGACTCCGAGGAGGATGATGACGAAGACAGCGGACACAGCTCTCGTCGCCACGGCAGCAGCTCAGGGGGCGTGTCTTACGAGGAGTTCCAAGTGTAAATGTCACCTGTCAGTCAACCTAGTAATCACAGTTATCATAATATAGCAAATGTTTGACTGTATTTTTGTGCCGCATCAGGCTGGTGCGCCGGGTGGACCGAATGGAGCACTCAATTGGCAGCATCGTCTCCAAGATCGATGCCGTTATCGTGAAGTTGGAGGCCATGGAGAGAGCCAAGATGAAGAGAAGAGATGTGCTTGGACGCATCCTGGATGGAGTCATGGAGGTGATGATGATGATGTTTATGAATTTCAAAGAAAATGCTTGTAATCCTGTAAAGCTAGATTTGCATCATGCCGCATCGCTGCTTCAGATGTGCATTATTTCCTAATGTACTGTAGGGCTGTTGTATGCTTGATTTTCATTGGCTGATGGACATTCTAGTGTGCAATTATTTCCATATAAACACACAGCTAAAGTACTTTCACACAGGTCTTGACTGAATTAGAGTTACACATCACTACATTGAATGATTTCAGTTTTTTCACATATTCAAAATAGAATCAAAATGAAAAGGTTTTGAATCAGATGTGTAACGAAAGAAACTAGTCCTACACATACAGAAAACATTTGAGGACTAAACACGAGAAATATGTTGGAAGACAACATCTGGACAGTCTCTTTAGGTGTGGTTAACGTAGTATTCATTCATTCATTTTCTTTTCGGCTTAGTCCCTTTATTAATCTGGGGTCGCCACAGCGGAATGAACCACCAACTTATCCAGCATATGTTTTACGCAGCGGATGCCCTTCCAGCTGCAACCCATCACTGGGAAACATCCATACACACTCATTCACACACATACACTACAGACAATTTAGCCTACCTAATTCACCTGTACCGCATGTCTTTGGACTTGTGGGGGAAACCGGAGCACCCGGAGGAAACCCACGCGAACACGGGGAGAACATGCAAACTCCACACAGAAATGCCAACTGACCCAGCCGAGGCTCGAACCAGCGACCTTCTTGCTGTGAGGCGAACGTGCTACCCACTGCGCCACCGTGCAGCCCGTTACAGTAGTATAAGTGAATTAATTGACTCCAGTCTGATGAATTATTAGAAATTACATAAATACTATGCGATTTTTATTATTATAAGAAAAAATGTGCATAAACTACGATGGAAACACTTTTACTGAACAAATTCCAGTATTCCAGTAAAAAAGTGATGTGACTTTGTTATAAGAGATCATGTGATGATAAAAATGTGTGCGAATGGACAAACCAGCAGGCTAAGCACATTGTAAAACATCTGAAATGTTGTTTTGCTCATTCTAAAATGCCTTAACTAACTCATTATTAGTGTTATTATATTATTAATTACCTCCAGAATAGTCAAGAGCATCTGTGCTCCACGTCTCACGGCTTCAAACGCCACCACGCGTTTATTGCGTGTCGGCATCGTCTTCTGAGGCGCAAGTTATTTATTAAATAAAGAAAAGATTCACGCAGCTTCTCTTACCGCAGTAAATTTCATTTTTACTGTTGATATTTGGCTCCAGTTTATCAGGAAGTGACGATTTTGTTCTCTTTGACTCATTGGATGGAAGCGCTGCTTTATTCGCACGTCTTTTATGCAATATTCCAGTTTTGCGCATAAATTTAATTAGCATCTTTGGATGGAAACATGGCTACTGCCTCAGGTGTACAACGACCTGTAAATTATTCCTTTATTCCACATCCTGTCATAGTTTTGTAGTGGAAAGTTGCGCTGGATCTCAACAACATCTTCTAAGTTTCAAAAAAGAAGCTGAGGTCTTCGAAGTTGAAGTTTATTGTTACAGCAGAGATGGTCGATCAAGCTCTCTCCCAATTAATGTTCAAAAACCCACAGTTCATATACAGTTTCTTATCCACAGTTATTATGAGATATGATGTAATATCACCCTATTCCCAGCTCCAATAGAATCCTAGCTTTTTAATTGATGGCTATATGTTTTTCTGTTTTTATATATCTTAAAGGTCATATAGCATGCGCTTACAATTATGTGTTTGCATATGATCATGTTGTTTCCATACTTTTTTAAATTATTCTCCTTATGTATGCTATTTTAGTGAGGGTTGTTTTTGTCTTGGTCAATACATACATTTGTCTAAATGTATTGCATACGCTCTGTCTGCATGTTCTCACTTAGGCACATGACCTGCTGTGCTTCAATTATAAGAAGCCCCTGTATGTCTGTGTGTCTCTGCATCACTTGAGTCTATGTATTTATATAATCTATATTTTAATAGTGGTTACAGGCTTATGATTATATAGTGATTACATAATAAAAGTTCCTCTATATGCATCAGATATTCTCCTATAGTTTACCCCGCTATTTTAGAATACATTCAAACCACATCAGAGAACAATGTATTATTAGTTTATTTTAAAAAATCATGTAATCTTCATCATTCAAAATTTAAAGCATTTTTAGTTGCACAAAATACCCAAAGCACTTCACCAAAAAACGTTTTTATACACAGTTTCAAGGCACTGTGATCAAAATTGAAGAACAACAATGAGATTCTCCACATTATCCTGTCCTACATTTATGGAGGACCAACCTCTTTGGTGGACTTGAGTAAGTTATTGATATCACAGATTTGTAGCGACCAACTTCTGCTGTTGTGGTAAATAGGGTACATAGATATATACATTAGAAATCGCATACGGGCCCTGGGCATGCGTCAATACCGCCGCCATATTTGCACAGTGCTCCCAGGACAAAAGTCATTCAACTGCACTTAGTCAAGACCAAAGCCAATCTGAAGATGCTGGACTTTTGTGCTATGTACGGGTGTAGTAACGAGCAAACAAAGAAAACAAAGGCATAACATTTCATAGATAAGATTTCGTTTTTTGCGATTTTGTATGTGATGAACTTTTGTGCGAAACAAGTGTTATTGATGATAATACAGTCACTTACTGCACTAACCATAAGGCAAAGTAGCACCAACTTGCACTAAATTCTAAATGAAATATCACAACAAGACGCTGATGCCACAAACTTGTTTTTTTAAAAGTAACTTATAAGGGTGCCTGATAACATAATAGTGCCTGTGCCTTAATGTGCATACTTTCCACCCTAAATTATTAAATATTACAAATGTTATATATCTTTTAGATCAGAAAGTTGAAGATTATGCACATTGAGATGCAGGGATTTCAATGGTTCACACGAATCATTCATAATGGAAATTCATTCACAAACAAGTCGCTCCCTCCATTAGAATTAGAAGTGAAAGGGGTTGTGTTTCTGGACATGGATTAGATCAAATTTAACAGGGAAGGAGGATAATACATTTCCATGCACACAAACACAATGCCTGTGTGATCACTATCGATGTAGAAAAGTGATGTCAAATTTTAATTTTTATAAAACTCCCGATTATAGATATATGTGTATATATATATATGGCCCCAGATGGCCGGTCCGCCACTGCACTTTGGTCCCACGCGCTACCCTGTACCAAAATGGTGGCTCTATTAACGCATTCCTTCCAATAGACAACAATAGCGTAGCCAACATCTAGTGTACATATCTATGAATAGGGTATGTCAGATAATGAAGGAATTTACCACCCAGATCTGAAATTATTCTGTAATGTTGATCACTGCTCAAACATCTCATTCAAATTTGTATACTGCGTTACAGAATGTAACTCATGAAACTGCCTAAAATCTGCTCATTTACTCAAGTTTGGAAAACTTCAAATACATTTATATTTAGCAGATTGTGGAGGCATTCAGCGGTTCAACAAAATAAGGCAATACACACAAGAAGTGCTAATTATACAAAGAAAGTGTTAGTGCTCAGAGAATTAAGTGCTAGAATAAGGAGGGAGTGTTTTTTTATGAAGAGAAGAGGGTTTCTACGGGTGGGTTGTCAAGCCCACTCACTTGTGTGAGGCACACTTCATAAATGCAGTATTTTTTAGAGAGATATGGAGTGATTGTAAGAAAGTGTCTGGTGCAAAACTGGTGCAAGTGTCAGTTAAAGTGTCAGAGAGATGAAAGAGCCCACTCACCTGTGTGAGGCACACTCAGAACTGCATAATGTTTAGAGGTTGAAAATAGGACTAAGCAGTGACCTGGAAGCTGTAGGTTGTTCTGAAATGTTGATCTACGCTGTAATGTTTGTTTTCTCAGGATGAGCGGATGGGTCGGGATCCAGAGCAGCAGCGGGAGCAGATGGACAGGCTGGTAAGGGAAGAGCTGGAGCGCTGGGAGTCTGACGACACCATGTCCCAGGTGAGCCACCATCATCATCAGGCCACTCCCATCATCCCATCGGCTCAGCTCCGCCCACGCAGTTCCCGCCCACCGTCCTCGCTGTCCAACGAGGGCCTGGATGCTGCAGCCAGTGGCCCCGCCCACTTGTGAGGGGTGTTTACTTGTGAAAACACTGCTCCAGTAACACAGTATGTTTCAACTTTCGAAGTATCAAAGCCACAGCAGAGTTAAATAGTCCTGCAAAAAAGCTATTTATTTGTGTTTCTTTATATTAAAGTTAATCGGGGGCTTTACAGTGCGTTATAATGCAAAAATGAAGATAAATCGAAGCAGCTCTAAAACACAGTTTCAGAATAAATTTTCGAAAACGTATTTTCTATATTAGATTTTTACATCCAGCTATTAATCAGGTGCATTTTTGAATATGAGGTACATGTTTTCTAGCAGGCAATCCTAGGTTTGGTTGTATTGTTTCCACCAATGAAATTATTTCATCAAATCCAAATATATATAGTGTGCTCAAAAATGCTTAAAACAATTTTTCATTACATGAGAAACAACATCCTGCTTTGAAATATTAAAAACACAATAAATCGACTATTCAAAATGAAGACATCACTAAAAATCACTTTAAATGAAAGAAATGGAAGAAAAATTGCATCAAGAGTATTGTATGTTTTGTACTGAATCATGCTACGAATGCACTGCTTATGAAGTACAGTGTGAAAGAAATGCAGTATACCATACACTACCTGACAAAAGTCTTGTTGCTTATCCAAGTTTTAGGAACAACAAATAATAACTTGATAATAACTAGTTGATTATTTGGTATCAGAAGTGGCTTATATTAAAGGCAAAGGCCTCTAGATTACGCTTATTTTACCAAAATAAAATATGATCATGCCTTGATTTTTAATTATTTAATTAGGACAGTAAGGTCTGACTTTGCTTAGACAAAATTCTTGTCACTTAACAGAAATAATGTACAGTATAGAATATAAAGTCATGGTGCAGTGGGAAAAGAATGAATATTGTGTATGACTCCCATGAGCTTGGAGGACTGCATCCACACATCTCTGCAATGACTCAAATAACTTATTAATAAAGTCATCTGGAATGGCAAAGAAAGCGTTCTTGCAGAGTTCATCAAGATTCTTTGGATTCATCTTCAGTGCCTCCATCTTACCCCAGACATGCTTAATAATGTTCATGTCTGTTGACTGGGCTGGCCAATCCTGGAGCACTTTGACCTTCTTTGCTTTCAGGAACTTTGATGTGGAGGCTGAAGCATGAGAAGGAGCGCTATCCTTCTGAAGAATTTGCCCTCTCCTGTCTTGTGGTTTGTAATGTAATGGGCAGCACAAATGTCTTGATACTTCAGGCTGTTGCCATCCACTCTGCAGATCTCTCGCACGCCGCCATAATGAATGTAACCCCAAACCATGATTTTTCCTTCACTAAACTTGACTGATTTCTAGAGAATATTGGGTCCATGCGGGTTCTGATAGGTCTTCTGCAGTATTTGTGATGATGGGGATGCAGTTCAACAGATGATTCATCAGAAAAATCTAGACAAGTTATTATTTGTTGTTCTTACAACTGGGATCGACAACAAGACTTTTGTCAGGTAGTGTATGCCTAATTATGCATAACTCTTTCGCTAACCTACAGTATTAAAGCTCACATTCATCAGTATTGAAGAAAGCTTGCATAATGAAGGAAGCATTGTTCAACAAGCACCAGTATCTTACACACAACCAAACAGAGGAAACGTTATTCATAAACAATCATCTCTGATATGAAAGCATTCACATTTTTCCAACAATGAAGGCAGTCGCATTGCTTTATATTTAAACGCTGCATGTATTTTGTTTTGATACAGTGTTCGCTCAATTAATACAAATATGGCATGTTTTATTAAACACGTATATTTAGTTTTCTTTTTTAATAATTGTGATTTTTAAAATCATTTTGATACTTTATGCAACTTTATAACAATCTTCGATTTGGAGTGCATCTGATTTCATGGGAAACCCATGTGTAGGATTTTTTATGAAGTATATGTTTCCTGTTAATATCTTCACTTAACAATTGTTTTCAATCAGGTCAATAAAATATAGACTCATATAGCTTGACAGCTGCTCGAACAAATCACTGTTTAATGGCTCTAGAAAAGCAGAATTTACACACTTCTTCATGCCAAGAGATGATTTTAAAAATGTTATAGAACAAAAAGTGTTTTTTACAAAAAAAAACTCTGTGCAATTACTTCTGTAACACTTCATGATACTCTGATTTTTAAAATATGGGTCAAAGATGAGCAGGAGGTTTTATTTTGACTTTTATTTTTTACATTAGATTGTGTCTTGTATAATTGTTTTTTCTGAGTAAAAAATAATGACTGATATATTTTTACACCGTGATTTACAGAATTACACTAAGATTTCATTCAGTGAATTATAGTTCACTAGTTCAATTATAGAATTCATTCATTCATGTTTCTTTTTCGGCTTAGTCCCTTTATTAATCAGGGGTCACCATGGCGGAATGAACCGCCAACCTATCCAGCAAATGTTTTATGCAGCGGATGCCCTTCCAGCTGCAACCTATCACTGGGAAACACCTATACACTCCCATTCACACACATACACTACGGACAATTTAGCTTACCCAATTCCCTTACCCGAGGCTCGAATCAGCAACATTCTTGCTGTGAGATGACAGCGCTACCCACTGCGCCACCGCGCCGCCCCCGTATAGAATTTAGTGAATTAAAATAAAAATTCAGTGGCGGCACGGTGGCTCAGTGGTTAGCCCTGTCACCTCACAGCAAGAAACTCGCTGGTTCCAGTCCCGGCTGGGCCAGTTGGCGTTTCTGTGTGGAGTTTGCATGTTCTCCCCGTGTTGTCTCCTCCAGGTGCTCCGGTTTCCCCCACAGTCCAAACACATGCGCTATAGGTGAATTGAATAAACTAAATTGGCTGTAGTGTATGAGTGTGAATGAGTGTGTATGGATGTTTCCCAGTACTGGGCTGCAGCTGGAAGGGCATCCACTGTGTAAAACATATGCTGGAATAGTTGGCGGTTCATTCCACTGTGGCGACCCCTGATGAATAAAGGGACTAACCGAAGGAAAATGAAAGAATGAAAATAAAAATTAAGT
This sequence comes from Danio jaintianensis, assembly GCA_903798115.1. NCBI lineage: Eukaryota > Metazoa > Chordata > Actinopteri > Cypriniformes > Danionidae > Danio > Danio jaintianensis. The sequence goes on along the minus strand of CAIGQV010019186.1, from coordinate 5,569,582 downwards.
TTAATGACATATTTGTAATATTTGCCACTATCCTTTAAACCACTAAGTTTTACCTATTTGCCAGCAATACATTTTTAATAATTTAAAATTAAATCCATTTTGGAAATCAATTGAAAAGGAAAAAAATGTAAAAATTCCATGTTATTTCACTCATATCCTAACATTTATATTCTCAAATGTAATTCGAAACTCTAGTCACTTTGCTTAATACGCATTATAGTATATAAACTCGCTTCCATAAATGCAGTTTGATGCAGACACCAATTATTTAGTGTAACATGTCAGTCATTTGAATTCAAATCCTTCCAGATATCATCATGTGCTCATTATTTGGTCACAGAGCTTGTATATATCCTGATCCCAGTCATAACACCCTCGAATAAAGTGACTGTAAATCTGTACAATAAAGGGATATTGTGTAGCTAAGTGTTGTTGCTTTTTTTGTCTGTGGTTATAGCAAAGCAAACGCTGTGGTTCAGTAATCACATTGATGTTTGCTGGCTGTGGATTAGATCACATTAAGACGAATTAAACGGATTATGAAGGAGCAAGCCGTACCAGGCCCATTCACAGCTCCAAAATCCTTAAGTCCTGTTTACAACAAAGGTGTTAAAATGACTCTTTATTCGAAGGAAATGAGCCACGTAAATTGACTTCGTGTAATAGACTGAAATTTGATCGTCAAACACTGTAGTCGTAGCTGAGGCTGAAAGAGTTCCATCTTTAGTTCATGTCCACACGTGCACAGGAGTTTTCCCCGCTTTCGTAAAAAAACAAAAACAAAAAAAAACAATAAATGCGCACTAGGAATCATGTTAAGGGCATGTCGAACCAACAGGTGCGCGACAATGCGGTCGAACAATATGGAATTCGCGATATGTTTGCCGCAAACATGCGAAATTCGTGTTCGGTATGAACCCAGCCAATCAGGGATCATTGTTGGCCAATCAGCACGGAGAAAACAGCGCGCACACTGATGTCATGAGGTGAAAACTGCAGTTGTAGTGTCCACACGACAACGCTGTACCCAGAGTTCTAAAATAGAATAATATGGGAACTTTCAGTTGAAATAAAATATATAATTTCAAACGTAATCTAGTCAATTAAAAAGATTCAATTATTAAGTTAAGTGTTGTTGCTATTATATTTTTCTGATGTAATAGCATTTTAACAAATCAACACGACCCACTTTACGTCTCTTATTTATGTCTCGCAATATGTTTGAATAAAAAAAAAAGAACAACAAGTCCTGTTCACAACAAAGGAGCTAAAATGACTCTTTATTCGAAGGAAAGGAGCCACGTAAATTGACTTCGTGTAATAGACTGAAATTTGACAGTCAAACACTGTGGTCGTAGCCGAGGCTGAAAGAGTTTCATTTTTAGTTAATGTCCACACGTGCACAGGTGTTTTATAAACCGAGTTTTCCCCGATTTAGTTTACTTTTTTTTTTTTCGCATAAAAACACACTGGGAATCAGTGCATGTCGAACCAACAGGTGGCAATAATGACAGTTTTATGCTGAGTTTACAGCAAACGGAAAATTAAGTACATTTCGTGAGTAAATTGCATACAAGTCAATGCAAATGTGAGAATTTTTTTCTGTCCCACAGTCGAACAATGCAGAATACGCGATATGTTTGCCACAAACGTGCGAAATTTGCATTTGGTGTGAACCCAGCCAATCAGGGATTATGTTGGCCAATCAGCAAGGAGAAAACAGCGGACACACTGATGTCATGAGGTGAAAACTCCAGTTGTAGTGTCCATACGACAACACTGTACCGGGAGTTTCAGAGAATCTCCACCCTGGTCAGAGTTTTTGAAAATTTTTGGTTTCAGTCACCCGATTCTCCGTTTTCGTGTGGACAAACTGCGAAACCACGTAGAAAAAAAGTGTGGTTTTCGTGTGGATAGGGCCAGTGGTTGACCAATCAGAACAGACTGGGCTTTTATCTGACCAATCAGATTAGAGTAGACTCTCAGAAAGGCGGGGTGTAGAAAGACAGGATATTTCAGACACAGAGAAAAGAGCTGAAGCTGCAGTGAATATTATGAACTAAATTAATAGTTTTTTTGAATGTAAAATATTGTAAATGAACAGCACGAGAAATCTCTAAAACAAAATTAGCAAGCTCTAAAATAGCATAATATGGGAGCTTTCAGTTGAAATAAAATATATCATTTCAAATATAATCTAGCCAATTAAAATGATTCAAATATGAAACTTTTTAAAGCTTAGTATTATTACTATTATATTTTTCTGATGTAATAGCGTTCTAACAAATCAACACGACCCACTTTACGTCTCTTATTTATGTCTCGCAATATGTTTGAATAAAAAAAGAAGGAACTACAAATCAAACTGATCACATTGGGGGAAAAATAATGTCGCCAATAAATTGATTTCATTAAGACCACCAATTTGTATTTAAAAGATCATTTGGATCTCATGTGGACTGTAAAATCCTGATGCTTTGTTAACTTTGAAAGAGCAATGAAGGTTCGCATCTAAAGACTGTCAAGAAAGACAAAAAATATGACATCAGTTGTGACATGAGTTGGGTGTGTGTGTGTGTCCATACAATGTGATCCATAAAGCTAACGTGAAATCCCAAATCGGAGCATTTATGAGAATTTGGGAATGAATCTGAGCTTGATGTAAGCGATGATGAGAAAGACCAACGTCATGACTGTAAGAGCAACATGATTCTGCCACAAACCCCAGGAAGAGTAATCGATTCCCTGAAACGTCAGATGCTGCTCTCCTGTGCACCTGCAAAAAACAACATACAAAATATGTGTATAAGATTTATTTTTTTTGCGACTGTCAAAAAACGCTGTATAGTGTTCAAACATGCTAAAACATGGAAATAGAAAAACATTAACAAACTGTAAAAACAGCTTCAGGTGTGCTCAGATTCTTATAAAACATGCAAATAGAGAAACGCACTACAAATAGTGCAGACCACAACGGAAATGTGTCGGGGGAGTTGTTTAGAGTCAGCAGTGTTGGAGATCTGGGGCCGGTTGCACCAGCAGTGCGTAAGTTAAAACGTAGCCTAGTTGTGACTTAAAAGGACACTAACTGTGCATTCACACCAAAGGTGGCGAGAGCATCAAAGTTCGCTGTGGCCGCCCTGGCTACAACGCTGTCTGCCTTTACTGTTGCGTGTTGTGTGGCTTTGTTCCACTTATTCAAGATGGGTCCATGTCTGAAATATTCTGAAGCAGCACTACTGTTTTGTACTGTCGTTATAGTTAGCATGAGATTCCCGCTTTTTTAAAGAAAAAAAATTAATGCACATCAACTCGCCAGTAGCTTTTTTAATGTATGTCCCTGTAAGAAAACATCGTAAATAATTGGAAATCCAGCGACCGGAATAATCAAGCCCTTGAGAACAACTGTGGTCGGAACCAAAGTTCACAGGACTGTGTTCTCTGGAATTCTCTCAAGGCTGATTTATATTTCTGTGTCAAGCGCACGCGTATACTCTGGCGCAGCCTTCACGCGGTCGCATAGCCCTCGCCGTGGCCAACGCCGATGCGCACCTCTACTACATGTCGCATCGACGCGTAGCGCAAGCTCTATGATTGGTCGGCTTGGTAGCAGTGACGAGTGTAAGCGGTGCTGTGAGCTGCGAGCCCGATGGAGTGAGTGTTTACAAGTGTCGAGTCCCGTGAAGGAGCTACAGATGGAAGCTTATGTTTTGTGTTTACCTTATGATTAAAGTTGTTGCACGTCCGCCGGTTCCTGCCTCTGAATGAGCGAGTTTTAGCTACTTGTAGCGTTCAGAAAAAAACAAAACACCTGCGAGGAAACTCGACATAGAGTAACATAAAAACCTACTGCCAGCTAGCGTTTCAGAAGTGTTATTGCAGAGCAACACAAACAGCATGCAGAAGTATAAATGCACAGCTATGCACAAGGCAGGCGTGATGTTGATCACTCGACGCAGAAGTATAAACCAGCCTTCAAGCAGTGGACGTCTACATTTCGACTGGTTGCCGCCAAACTGCGTCATAGCTCATTACCGTAAAGATTTCAACTCTCCTCGACGCCCACACCGGTGAACACGTGCCATGCCGATGCTCAATGCTTATCAACGCACAGTTAGTTACAACTTACACATTACTAAATATTTTTGTGTTGCACTGAAGTTTAAACGTAACGCTACGTTTCAACTAAATATTTACGGCAGCCTCCCCCCCATGTATAATGATAGAAAAGGGATGACGGTGAGATCAGTTTACATTGAGGAGCTCGTGATGATAATGAAGAATGATCTTCCTCGACTCACAGCCTTAATTTCCTCCCAAATCTCGCATTGTTTTCGGTTTATGAAAGAAGAGTTTAATTTTCCTTCAAGGAGTGTTTTGTGTTAATTGTATCCATCAATTAAAGCGAGAATTTCTTCATGACTTGAGTTTTTCTTCCTGCTCTTTTCTCTTTCATGTGTAGGATATTTAAAAAAAAAATTCAAGTTGAATGTTTTGATAACTTGATGTATATTTCGCGTGCATTCAGGTATGTGCGTCGTCTGTTATTAGTGACTGACTGTAATGTAATGTGCTATAAAAATGTGATTTATAATTTAATTTTCATAGGACAGTTATATATAGATGCATTAGTTGCAGAATTTGAATTAAGTTTAACAATTTAAATGCTTTTTATTGGATATTACGTCATTCAATGCGATACACATGACTTTACGGAGAGCTTACGACCTACTAACTACGGTTTGCCTTAAGAACATGTGGTGCAACCAAAGTGAGAACAAATTTAGTTACAAACTAGCTAGTAGTTACTAAGCCCCTAGTGTGGACTTTACATTCTAGATTAAGAAAGAATTTACGATCAGCTGGTGCAACTATACCCTGAGAGATGAGTTTTGTACAAATATAAAGTAACTGTAGGACCAAGACATTAAAATAAACAAAAAAATAACAAAAAAACTCACCTCTTAGATAATCTGGCACAGTATGTGACCTTTATGTTGCATGGGTAAATGTTTGGTAATAGACAAAAATACATGGATTTTCTAAATATTTGAATTTAATAGTTGAATTTCAGCCAAATATTGTCCCGACAAACCATACATCGATGTAAAGCTAATTCATTCAGCTTTCGGATAAAATAAAATAAAGGAATATTTAGTTTTTATTATTTTTGTCTCTTTTTCTTTTCATTAAACAATTGTATTTGTATTGCTTAAAGGTGATATATTAACTGAACTTCTACTGTCGAGTGTGATATGTTTTGCATACTAATGAAGCATTTTTGCAGAAGTAGATGAAACTGATTGTCTAAAATTAGCGTGAGCTCTGCAGCGAAACTTCCTGTGAGCACAGAATATTTGCAGTTGAGAAAGTCTTATGCTTTTAATGTTGTGCAGAGAATTAGTAAAAAAAAAGAGGACGTATGTATGGGTGCGGCCAATGGAGGACTGGAGAATGATTGACAAGTGATGAATTTCACTAAACTCCACCTGTTAATAATCAGCTGCCTATATAAGTTGAAGTCAGGAAATGAAAACTGTTGCGCACCTCCTGAATGTAACTTTTGCATTGCATTGAGGAAAACTGAATTCTGTGAATCGAATTATTCATTTGTATCCAATAAATGACTCAGATTTTTGACATTGAAGAAAAACCTCTCCTGACCTTTTTTATTGAACACGCATGGAATTAAATATTCCAACACTATAATGTATAAATCTCATTTTTCCAAAATTGATTTTTATGACAAAATCTAAATGATTAGCCCTCCTGTGAAATGTTTATTCTTTTTATTCTTCTTTCCACAACTGATGTTTAACATAGCAAGGACATTTTCACAGTGTTTCCTACAATATTTTTTCCTCCGGAGACAGTCTCCATTAAAAAAAACAACAACATCATTTTACAACTCTCTTAGAGTTTTTCAGTTGGGTTTTGCCATTTTTTAATCCATTCAGCCTATCTCCAGGTCTGGCGGGAGCACTTTTAGCTTAGCTTAGCATAAATCATTGAATCGGATTAGACCATTAGCATTTCTTTTCTCACCATGGCAAAGACAAAAGAATTGAGTTATTAGAAATGAGTTATTAAAGGTCCCATGAAATTAAAATAAAGTTTTTTAGATGTTACTATCAGTATTGTTAGTTTTTAGGATATCTATAAGCTAGTGTGCTCCAAAACAGTGACAAAATTTGCGTTTAGATGATATAAAACTGATATAAACATGTAAAGCTTGCAGTTTGTCACTTCCACCTAAACGGAGCAATGATTTTTTTCACGTCACCACATACTACAGGTTCTCATCAAATCATAACCAATTAAATGCTCTCTAGTATCTGACATGCCCCGCCACCTTCAAGACGCTTCTCATTTGCTTTTCATTTGATGCGCTTGAGCTCAACCACTCTCACTGGCAGAGCTGTGATAAAAACAAAACGCTATTGGCTGCTTTTTTAAAAGGGGAGGAGCTACTCTATGTCCCACCCTCTCTTTGTTTCGGTTAAGATTATGTCAAACATTGAATAAAAATGCACATTTCAAAGCACTTCATGGGACCTTTAAAGCTATTATGTTTAACAATCTGTTGAGAAAAAGCTTCTCCGTTAAACAACACTTAGGAAATATATTAAAAATAATAAAAATTTGACAGGAGGACTAATAATTTTGACTGTATATACACTATATATATATATAACTGTATATGCACAATGAATATGCACCATCTTATACAAAACCCAACTGTTCATATTCCATATACATCAACAAATGTAAATATATTCTACTTACATGAGGACGTGTGCAGCAGGAACGCTCATCACAGCAGACACATTTCCACAAAACCTCAGGCCCACAAACTCATTGATCTCCAGCGCCTGTTCAAAATATTCATCAAAACATCAGAATCAGAAAGAGCTTTATTGCCAGGTATGTTCACACATACGAGGAATTTGTTTTCGTGACAGAGCTTCTACAGTGCAACAATTACAGAGACAGGACAAAAAACAGATAATAAATATATTTTAAAAATAAAAGTAAATAGTGAATGCAAATATACAAATGACAAGTGTATGTAAAGGTATATTACTATATACAACGTTATATGGCAGCTGTTATGTGCAAATTGGCATGTAAAATATGTTGTTAAATAAGTGTTTATGTGTATAAAAAGTGTATAGCAAGTAGTGGTGTTTGTTCCATAATTACTATCATCAAGTGTTCATGAGATGGATTGCCTGAGGGAAAACATCTCATCAGCTGAAAGCCTAGCTGCTCCTACACAAGAACAGAAGTGAAAGCACAAACCTCAAGGCCGTATCGAGGGATGCTGAGATACTTCAGCCAGGAGAGCCAGTCCATGATGCTCTTCAGATTGACCAGCAGACCAGAGAAGATCTGGAAACACACAGGACAAAAAATATAACACTCGAGTAAAAGTACAGATGCAGATGGAAAACTTGACTTTCTAATGGGGTATATGCACATGGACTTTTCATTTTCAGTCCAGTGAACTGTCACCCCATTACAAAATCGCCACGTTTAAGATCTGATTTCTTTAAAAATTTGTGATCTTCACTGCCTGATTGATATACGATATAAAGTGGGTCTCAGACCAGACATGAAGCACTCCATTAAATTCCATTCTTCCACGCCATGTCTTTAAAATATGGAAATTTATTTTACCCCACTATTTTCAATGGAGTTTCTGCGCTAGCCTGCTGCTAGTGACGGTGCTTGCGTTTACATCTCGTTTTATGCTTGAACAATTAAACTACCCCTCACAGTGACGTCATTAAGTCCATTGAGTGCATTGTGTCTGACATTGCATCGCTGAGAGATGCAATCTCAGCTTGCATCATAAAGGCTGCATCCAGATACTATTGGAAATGAGACGCAGATTGAGAGTTATAAAAATCCATACGAGGTGGGGGTTTTTTTGGAACTTATTTTTATTAGAGAATACAACATTGCATAGAATACAATACAGTGTAACAGTTTTTTTTTTTTTTGCATGTTAAACCGTCAATTTCTGGCTACCAAAATGGTTGTAAATACTTGTACAAAACAAAAAAACATTCCTAGGACATATAAAAGAGAGAAAAGAATAATAATAGATAAAAAAAAAAAATTTTAAAGGTGGAGAAAGGAAGTGGAGTTCAGTATGGCTCATTATTGACAAATTAGAAGCATGACAGGAGACCATCTCTTTAGGAAAATTGTTTTTTGAAGTCTAATGCATTTGTTATTTGTTCCATTTGATACAGTTCCCACACTTTTTGAATCCAAGCATTATAGGATGGAGGTTCAGAATTTTGCCATCTGCATGTGATGCACTTCAAAGCTGCAGCAAGTAGGAGTTGTAATAAGTAAAGTTGTTGCTAGCAGAGCAACTGTGGGATCTTCAGAAAATTCATAATGGAAGATTTCCTTGAGGGCATTAAATACCTCTTTCCAATAGTTACTTAATTTAGGGCATGACCACAGAATATGGGTGTGGTTACCAATATTCTGTCCACAATTTCTCCAGCACTTGTTAGAGCAGGAAGGCTTCCATTTTGAAATTATTTGTGGAGTTCTGAAAAATCTAGTTATAACCTTTCATTTGAATTCCCTCCAGATATTAGAATTGGTCACAAAATGTACTTCCCTACAAACTTCCTCCCAAGTTTCCAGAGAAATTGTTCTATTCATTTCAGTCTCCCATTTCTCCTTTATCTGTAAGGTGTTATTTGTATTCTTAGATAAGAATATTGAGTAACCTTTAGAAATTATTTTATTGGTCTCATGTCCAGTTTTAGAAACTGTTCTATTGTAGAAGGGTTTTTAATTCTTTCTAAATCCTTATGTGTTGTGAGGAAATGTCGGACTTGTAAGTACCTGAAAAATTCATATTTTGGGAGCGAAAACTCATTTCTTACGAGGCTTTTAATTAGCAAATAATATAAATATTACAAATATAAACATTAGCTGAGCAGCTTACGGTGTGCTTGCGATATGTTGGAGTTGTCAATCTGGCAACCTGCATGTACGTCATGTCGGAGGGGTTGGGTGGAAAAAAAAAAAAACCTCCAGTATTTGGAATTTTGACCGCAATACCTAGTTCAAGCACTGGATACTGCACTTTAATGCTGATTACACAACCGGTGTCCTGACATTTTTTATTCCTACCCATCAGATTATGCTACCAACACTGTATTTGAACGGTTGGGGTTAGGGATTAGGTAGGTTAGGGCAATATTACAGCTTCATATCACACTACTCCACATTAAAATTTACACTGGTAGCAAATCTGATGGGTAGCATATTGCGTCATCAAAATGTGCTGCCTACTTTTTGAGTGGGAGGTAGGACAATCTGACAAGGTAGCTTTACTGGCAAAATGCACAAGAAAATACTGTACACACATACAATGCAAGTCCGAACACCATACATTTTGTGCAGTGAAAAGTGTTGTATGTGAACTTGCCATCATAAAGATGAAGCTGACCGTCATCAGGATGTTGGCAACGGCCACCATTGATTGGTCAGCTGATATTGCCATGGCCATCGCTGCTGCCGTACAAGACACCAGAATCACCGTCAACATGAAGATGAAGAACGCAGACGCTGTGGGCTTCAAGCCTGCAAAGCACAGATCTCAAATCACTGTGCATCCTTGTGGACATTTTTCTCTTTTATCTTATTTACTTGTTGTTGTTTTTTTGTAATCATTATGGCTGTGGGAACGCAAATTGCATTAATTTTGGCAAAAAGGTAATATTTTTATTGAAATTGTAACATGTTCTTTCATAAATCCACTTTAGACTGGGTAACAGTTCCTCTCAGGACCTAAATGTCTTTATTGGAACGCAATATTTCATTCCTGTGCCTTAAAAAAATTAAAATAAAAACCGCACAATCTTTGCTAAATTAACACTTTTTTTGAAAATAGGCTTATTTTACGACTCCCCTAGAGTTAAACAATTGAGTTTTACCATTTTCGAATCCATTCAGTCGATCTCCGGGTCTGGCAGGAGCACTTCTAGCTTAGCTTAGCATAGATCATTGAATCGGATTAGACCAGTAGCATCTCGCTCAAAAATGAGCAAAGAGTTGTGTTCAAGAAAATGAGAAAATGTTCAAATGTTAAAATCGACGAAAAATGAAAAGCTATTTTCTACTCTCGTTCTGGTGTAATAATCGAGGAACTTTGCTGACGTACCATGGCTACAGCAGGCGCAGTGATATTACCTGGAAAATAGTAACTTTTTATTTTCCGTCGGTCTTAGTACATGTAAAGTCAAAACTTTTAATAGAACTTCTTTTTTTTTTGGAGCGAGATGCTAACGGTCTAATCCGATTCAATGATTTATGCTAAGCTAAGCTTAAAAGTGCTCCCACTAGACCGGCTGAATGGATTCAAAAACAGTTAAGCTTACAATAAGTGTTCATTTAGCACGACTTCAAAATAATAATAATAATAATAAATAAATAAAGGAAAACTTCAAGAAAATGTATTCAAGTTTGGTCTATTGAGCAAATAATTCCATTCCTTTTTACATTTGAGGACACTGGCCAAATGAATTAAACTGTTGTAACTATGGTTACATGGAATGCATTGTATGAACAGTCGCCACCTGTCCAGGTCTGCAATTACAAACAGCATCTTGAATGCATAATGATGATGTGCATACCTATCATAAAATACACAACGCAGCTGAAGAGTATACTAGGGATTGTGCGCTGGGTGATGATGTCAGACAGGATCTTAGACAGGAAGTAGACAGACACCCTGTAGTATCCACTTGTGTATTCATGACTGCAAAACAACACAAAAACATGATGTATTATGTATATTATAGTATACTGAAACACTATAATGTATATTACTGTATACCGGAAGGTTTAAGGCTGAACCGATGCTGCATTTACTTAGAATTTTCCAGTTTCCCCCACAGTCCAAAGACATGCGCTATAGGTGAATTGGGTAAACTAAATTGGCCATAGTGTGTGAATGTGATAGTGTATGGGTGTTTCCCAGTACTGGGTTGTGGCTGGAAGGGCATCCGCTGTGTAAAACATATGCTGGAATAGTTGGTGGTTCATTCCGCTGTGGCGACCCCTGATAAATAAGGGACTAAGACAAATGGATGTTGAATTGGAGTACGTACATAAACAGCTTGCGTTCTGTGATGAAGAGCTCGGCAGCTGAGAGTGTGCTGAAACACTGATTCGTCGTGATGAAGAACAAAACACCAAACCTGGTATAAATAAAAAATAATAATAAATGTGACATTTGCATGCTATTAATAAAAACAAGCACAAACATGTATTTCACTCTGCAGACAGCAGCAGGACGCAATCTACATTTAACTAGTAAGTTGTTTTTTATTTATTTATGTGAATTATGTGTTGGTTTTAATATCACATTAAAGAATGATCTGACACGATTTAAAAAAAGAATCTAAAGTTTTATCAATTTTACTCAAATATTAATTTCACAAAATAAATTCTAATTTATGATTATGAACAAGTTACAAATCTTCTTAAAAAGTCTTATTTTATTTTTAATGAAAAAAACTGTTGATCATTTACATCAATTACAAGTATTTCTTTATCCTAGTATTTTTTATTTGGGCTTATACAACAGTTCTGTCTGGTTCTCGAATCTGATTGGCTGATAGCAGTGAGATATTAAAGTAATATCAGTACAGCCTCTTCACCCTTGTGTATTACTCCGCCCACACCAATGGCAAGCAGAGGACTACAGTTTGACAAATACTGCTGCTGTTGGGCAACATAATGTACTTTTTTTAGGCTTTTTTAGTCGAGAATGTAATTGTTTAGATTGCAACTATGCAGTTTACTTATAAGGACAGTGCCTATTTTAAATATTTATCATTTCTGAGAGACAGCGCGTCGGCGGCCATAAGCCTGTCATGCTGAGCAGAGCAGAGACGGTTGACGTTCCGCCACAAGATGGCGACAGAGACCGCATAATAAGCACTTAGGGGAGGAAAACAGCATTTTTTCAGCGTACGCTTCAAACTACAGCTGATCAAATCATTATAAAACAGGTAAGTGACATTCTAAGTCGATCTCTCTCTTTTGTATGTTGTAGAGCTGTATTTATACCTGTGTTTGTCTCTGTTCCCCGTGTGCTCTCTCTCTCTCTCTCTCTCTCTCTCTCTCTCTCTCTCTCTCTCTCTCTCTCTCTCTCTCAATTCAATTCAATTCAATTCAATAATTGCTTTATTGGCATGACAAATGTTACAAATGTATTGCCAAAGCATTTATAAAGTTTACATTAAAAATAAAAGAACACACATATATAATAAAAACCCCACAGTAAACACAGTAAATAGTAGTAGTAGTAAAAATCAACAAAAAAACAAAACAAAAAAAACAAAGACATCTACTTACAGTAATTATGTAAAAATATAAAATATATCACATTATTATTATTCAGTATATCATATTATTATTCAATATATCATATTATTCATTTATATCATTCATTTATATATCAATAAAAAAATAATAACAGATCAGAATACACTGTACATTTAACAATCAACATTTTAGGATAAAACAGTAATAAAAACAATAATAATAATCAGTATATTTACAATGATTCATTTATAATAATCTAGATGTGTGTGTGTGTGTGTGTGTGTGTGTGTGTGTGTGTGTGTGTGTGTGTGTGCGTGCGTGTGTGTTTGCAAGCGCATCACTGATGTTTTTATTGGTCTCCTCTCTCT
>CAIGQV010019186.1:5537437-5555486 GCA_903798115.1 Danio jaintianensis | reverse complement strand
TTTTTTTAAAGTAATAGTCATGTTAATAAAGGCTTTCTAATAAAAAAATAAAAAAATAAATAATATTAATAATAACAATAATAATACAAAATCATATTCAAAATACAACAATCAAAATAAAACAAAATCATAAGTCCAAGGCACTCGAAAAGTAAGTGAAAATAGGTAAAAGGTTTTATTCACATGGCTATTATTTAAAAAATCTGCTCATATTTAAAATTAATTTTTCATATTTTAAGAAAAATTTATTAACTTAATTTTTTTAATGCTTTAAATAAAAATAATAAATGTGACATTTGCATGTGTGATATGACATGTATTTTACTCTGCAGACAGCAGCAGGATGCAATCTACATTTAACTAATAAGTTATTTTTTATTTATATATGTGAATTATGTGTTGGTTTTAATATCACATTAAAGAATGATCTGATGATCTAGAGTTTTTTTTATTTTACTCAAACATTAATTTCACAAAATATACGCATATTTATGATCATGAACAAGTCACTTACTTTTCGAGTATAGTAAATAATGAAAATATTTAAATGATGAAAATAATGAAAATATTTAAATACTGAAAATATTTAAAATATATTTTTAAATAATTTTTTTAATTAAATAAATTTTAATAAAAATTATTGGAAAAATATGAAACATTTATTTTAAATATGAAAAGATTTTTTAACAATAGCCATGTTAATGGCTTAATGGTTAATTTAACTTTGAGTATGTTAAGAGTTTTTTTAAATAATGAAAATATTTAAAATATGATAAACAAAAGTCATAATTTCATATTTTAAATATTTTCATTATGTAAAAAATATTAACATACTCAAAGTAAGTCAAAATATTAAAAAGCCTCTATTAACATGGCTATAATAAAAAAAAAAAAAACATTTTATTTAATAAAGGCTTTTTAATTTTTTCCCTTACTTTTGAAATGCCTTGGACTTATGATTTTGTTGTTTATCTTTATGAATCCCTTATCCAAAGAGCACCAACACATGAATTACCCCTGAAGCACTTTTTATTTGATTTTGTATCCAGTAAATTCTTTTTTTTTTTTTACGTCTATTTATAATCATTGAAAAATCGCAATCTCAAAAAAACAAAACAAAACACAGTGCTATAAAAAATAACTGCCGGCTTCTGAATTAAACCACCTCGCAACTATTTACCCAACCACTCTATACACAGTATACGTGAATGTCAACATGCTGAACACTACATATTGCCATTATTTACTCAAACATAAAGCTGCAGATTCAGAAGGAGTGACAAGGGTAAGGGTAAGTTTGAGGGTAATCTTCAGTCGTGTGAAGGTCGTTCCCAGGCTAAAAGGCTAAGCAAATACAGCGATAAGCAGGCCTCGGTCTCCATGTGCTCGGCTTAACTTCGGTCAGCTGACGCTCTGCTGGACACTGCTTCTCTTATGCTCATGAAACTTTCGTTCAAGATGCAAGGCCAGAAATGATATCACTTCAGATCTCTGAGGAGGCCGCATAAAATCCGCTTAGCCTTGACCTCCAAAAATGAGCTGAAAGCCCCTTAGAGCAATCAGCTGTAATTAATATTTAAATCAAGGGCTCCTCTGATGGCATTTGCCGCTTAATGAGCATCTAAAGTCTCTTTTGAGGGAAGAAATCTGTAGAGGGGGGGGGGGACGAACACAGTTGGGGCAACAAATCTTTGTTTGGTGTAATCCATTGTTAAAGACTAAGCCGAGCTGCCCGATCTCATGAAAACATCCAGGTTAGGAAGGAAAAAAGATCATTAATAACATTTAATTTCATTAATGATTTCTCATGTGTGGAAAGATTTAATTTAAGTTTTTGTAATTATTTTAATAACATAATTATTACTGAGTCATAGTACTCTACAGTAATAAAGTAATAATGAAATAAATATGACCTGAATGCATGATTATAAATGTATTACATGGCTACAAAGTAAAAACAGAACAATAAATAGTACCACTTACATTGTGCCATTTAAACAGTATACTGTAAGTAAATTAGAATAAATAAATTAAATAGTTTCCAGCATTACTTTTGATTTATTTTAGAATAACAGAATTTGTTGTGGGAAAGATGAATGTGGCCAAGAACAGGGATATCCTGGACGAAAACCTTCTCCAGAGTGCTCAGGACCTCAGACAGGTTTACCTTTCCAGGCAGGTTTACCTTTCAACAAGACAATGACCCTAAGCACACAGCTAAATTAACGAAGGAGTGACTTCACAACAACTCCGTGACTGTTCTTGAATGGCCCAGCCAGAGCCCTGATTTAAACCCAATTGAGCAACTCCAGAGACCTAAAAATGGCTGTCCACCAACGTTTACCATCCAACCTGAGAACTGGAGAGGATATGCAAGGAGGAATGGCAGAGGATCCCCAAATCCAGTTGTGAAAAACTTGTTGCATCTTTCCCAAAAAAACTCATGGCTGTATTAGATCAGAATACTGAGCAAAGGGTCTGAATACTGAGGACTATGTGATATTTAAGTTTTTCTTTTTTAATAAATGTGCAGAAATGTCAACAATTCTGTGTTTTTCTGTCAATATGCGGCGCTGTGTGTACATTAATGAGGAAAAATTAACTTAAATGATTTTAGCAAATGGCTGCAATATAACAAAGAGTGAAAAATGTAAGGGGGTCTGAATACTTTCCATACCCTATAAAAATATTCATTATTTAAATCAAAATAATTAAAATATTTATTTATAATAATCTATATAATATTAATAATAATACATTGTATACAGAAGGATGCACAGCACAAATCAAATATTATAATTATATTCTTACCAATGAGATTAATTGAAGTTATAATTATTATATTCTAAAATATATTATTATCCATTATATTAATACAAATTATTAATACACTATTAGAAATTAAATACAAATATAATGATTTAAAACCTTTTTTTTATTGGCTTTTATAATTATATTACACCTTTATTTATTAAAATATTTTTATATTGTTTTATACACATTTCAATGGATAATTTTAATTACAAAGTGCTGTATAGAATCAAAAGATGAATTGAACTATAGAAGAAAAAATATATATAATCCTAATATTAAATAATAAACCAAAAAAATAGCCTTTCATGGTTTATTTTGGGTGATAAATTTAACTTAAATAAAAATGTAAACAGCAAACAGACAGATATATTCATTCATTCATTTTCCTTCAGCTTAGTCCCTGATTAACCAGGGGTCGCCACAGCGGAATGAACCGCCAACTATTCCAGCATATGTTTTACACAGCAGATGCCCTTCCAGCAGCAACCCAGTACTGGGAAACACCCATACACTCTCACATTCACACACACACTACGGCCAATTTAGTTTACCCAATTCACCTATAGCGCATGTGTTTGGACTGTGGGGGAAACCGGAGCACCTGGAGGAAACCCACACGAACACAGGGAGAACAAGCAAACTCCACACAGAAATGCCAACTGGCCCAGCCGGGACTTGAACCAGCGACCCATATGTAAACATCGCAGTGTTACCTGAGCTACTGAAGTCTGTGGGTTGAGCATGAGATTCCAGAATGTTCTCCATAAGACCCAGTGAAGCTGCTGGCAGAAGGAGCTGCTGTAGGTGATGCTGTGGCATTCGGCTGCGATGCTGCTGCTGCTGTCTTTGGTCTGGATGATGTGATCCAGCTCTGCTCTGACGGCTCGAGCGAAGCTGCAGTTTCTGTATTTCTCCATCAGCTGATCCTCCACAGATTGACAATTGACAGCAGACACGTCACACTCTGTGTCTGACAAACAGCAAACACCATTCACACTTTACACTGACAACAACAGCATTAGATCAAGGGCTGCACAAAAATCTGACATTGCCATATTTTGTTTGTCTGTTATAAAC
This sequence comes from Danio jaintianensis, assembly GCA_903798115.1. NCBI lineage: Eukaryota > Metazoa > Chordata > Actinopteri > Cypriniformes > Danionidae > Danio > Danio jaintianensis. The sequence goes on along the minus strand of CAIGQV010019186.1, from coordinate 5,551,595 downwards.
AGTTGACGTCAAAAATATTTGCCTATTTCTTTTTTTTTTATATTTCCCAAATTATGTTTAACAGAGCAAACACAATATCAAAAACAAATAGTGCTTAAGGGGGATAATAATATTGACCTTAAAACGTTTTAACAAAAAATAAAAACTGCTTTTATTCTGGCTGAAATAAAACAAAGTAGACTTTCTCCAGAAGAAAACATATTATAGGAAATACTGTGAAAAATTCCTGGCTCTGTTAAACATCGCTTGGGAAATATTTAAAGGTGCAGTATGTAAGTTTGACACCCAGTGGTTGAACTAGGTATTGCATTCCTGGATTAAAACACACGCAGGTTGCCAGATTGAGGACATCAACAGGAGCGAGTCTGACTATCGAGCCTAAAGGATGATTTAAGTCGTGTTCTAAATAAAAGCAACAGCACAAGATAGAAGGAATATTTTCCATATTAAAAAGAGTTTTTGTTCTTACCAACACCTCAAATTGATTAGAAATAGAATATTAGAAACGGCTTCTATTTTTTGGAGCTGAGTAACAGGATAAACTGACAATGATCACCTTAGGTACACCTTATGTGCTTTATTCAGTGATAAATGCTAGTAATGTGAGTTTGAATGGCATTTTACATGACATGTATTGCCATACTAATGAAAGCAGCAGCAGATAGTTCACCTCAGATCTTGAAAATAAAAAAAATGATTTAAAAATGAACTTCAGAACTGTGACTCAGTGCAAGCCAACACATATCAGTGATTCAGCATGTAAATTTAATCATGTTAAAGAGGTTTAATATGTATTAATTAGATTATAAACTTTACCATTTCATGAGTGAGTGCATATTCTGTGCTTCTGAATGGCTGTATTTCAATTTCTGTTGTGTTTCGTCTGGTGCAAACAGCCACATTGCTTATCACTGCAAATCTTGTCACGTAGTGTGTTGTTAGGACATGGGGCTACAATGAAACCTGCTCACCTAATGTTTACATTCGTAATATTTATATTATTTGCTAATTAATAACCTCATGAGATCCTGCATCTCATTTCGGAGGCTGCTACTGTCCTCCGGAGGTCGCATTTCGGTCACGGACGCTTGTTTTGTGAGCCTTCATGACTGAATGAATCAAATACATGGTTTTCTATCAAGGCAACCCGGGGTGCTGAAATATAATTTGCTAAAGTGGCAGTAACCAAAATAACCAAAACAAAGACAGCGTTCCAGCACGGAAAGCACATTTTCAAAGCAGAATAACTGACTTCAGCATTGTTTTTCAGATAAACAAGAATGTTCACTTGGCATGTTTCTTAAATATCTGCAAACATATGATGGTATTTTAATGCTTTAGAAGAGTCAAAAACTTACATACAGCACCTTTAAAACAGAAAAACATTCACAGGAGAAATTCACATTGATTTGTCAACTAATTGACAGCTTGAAAATGCTCCAGTGTTTGTGTATCTGTGTTTGCAACCAATGACTTTCACGGCCAATCACAGTCTCTGTTGAACAGGTTAGCACAATAACCAATTACTAGGGTTTCATAATGCACTCAAAATCACTTATGGACCTTTAAAAAAATTCAGTACCGATTGGTGCAGATGTTGATACTTTTGACATTCCTACAGCCGCGGTCACACTACACTTTTCACCCCATAGACTTCCATTCACACGCATGCGAATGCGACAGACCTGAAATGCAAGCTTGTGTGACAAGTTTCGCAGTTCGTTGTTTTTTAAAGTTCAAGCTTGGTAAACTCTGACCTGCAAAATCGCATCAGGTAATTCCGTGAGACCAATCGAAGATCAAAACATGACCTCTCTGTACAGAAATTTGAAATATGGACCAAACGCTTGCTTTTTTTGAAATGTCTAATCATCGTGTTTAATCCCGCCCCTTTTCGCAGCACCGTACGACAGAATTCCGCATGCTCAAAATATAGTGTGACTGCGGCATAACACTGATAATTGTGATTTATGACAAGCTGTGTGCACATCTTTCCCTGGCTCAGTGTGAGAATCACAGGAAAGCAGATTTGAATTTAGCGGCTGTTTATGTGACTCACTGAACACACCAGTCACACAGGTGTGTTCATATGCTTCAGGGACCAGCGGTGTGAATGTACTTGTCAAAGGGTAAAAGTTAATGCAAAATATCTTATGTGGAGTCTGTGCTCCAGAGCAGTAATGTTACAGAGCGTCTTCTGTAAATCAGTTCTTCATCTCTGGCCTTTGATATGCTCCGTTTACACACTTTGTGATTCGGTCAGATTGTGATTTTTTTGGTGCATTTATACCTTTGTGTATATGGAAATGTGAATAAGTACCTCCATTATTCTGAATCTTCGTCACTGAGCTGCCATTAATGACGTCCAAGAAGAAATCAGCCGGGTTATTATGAGCCTCACAAGCATATCCTGCGATATCGGGTGAAAAATAAACAGGAATGAATTGAAAAACATTAGCATTTAATTAAAGGCTGTAGTCCTGCAGAACATTCACATCTTAGAAGAATGTTTCTGACTTCTCCTAGTTCGGCTTCAGATAAAAAGAGTTTAAACATGTAGTGTTTTAACCATGAGGAATATGATGTTACCGATGTTGCTGAAGTAGTCGAGGGTGTCTTGAGCGGGTCCGTGATAGACTTGTTTGCCGTTGGCCAGCAGGGTGAGATTGTCGAAGAGCCGGTAGATGGAGAAGCGTGGCTGGTGAATGGACATGATGATGGTGCGTCCCTGACCAGCCATTCTGGAAAACACACACACAAATAAAACCTTGCTGCCATGATGCCAACTCATTATGTTGCTAAATTACTTTTTTGCTAGCATCATGTGTACATATTTTAAAAGCAGATGCTAACATTAGTAGCATGATGCTAACATTTAGCATGCCGTAATAATAGTACTAGTTTGTTTTAATATGGGGCGGCACGGTGGCTCAGTGGTTAGCACTGTCGCCTCACAGCAAGAAGGTCGCTGGTTCGAGTCCCGGCTGGGCCAGTTGCCATTTCTGTGTGGAGTTTGCATGTTCTCCCCGTGTTGGCGTGGGTTTCCTCCGGGTGCTAAAGACATGCGCTATAGGTGAATTGGGTAAGCTAAATTGTCCGTAGTGTATGTGTGTGAATGGAAGTGTATGGGTGTTTCCCAGTGCTGGGTTGCGGCTGGAAGGGCTGCGTAAAACATATGCTGGAATAGTTGGCGGTTCATTCCCCTGATATATAATGGCATAAGCCAAAGGAAAATGAATGAATGAATGCATGTATGTACGTATTTCCAGTGAGCACATGTGTTGAATCAGACCTCTTAAGCAGCAGCAGCACAGAATGAGCTGTACTAGCATCCAGACCGGTGGTGGGTTCATCCAAAAAGAGCACAGAGGGGTCAATGATCAGCTCCATCCCAATGCTGGTCCTCTTCCTCTCTCCACCCGAGATCCCCCTGATCATCTGAGTGCCCACCTGCAGACGTAAGAGTCAGAGACACTGAATGAACGAATCATTTACATGAATGACTCAGTGAATCAGTCATCAACACAGGGAATTGCTGCCACCTATTGGCTATTGTATTGGTTTATCAATGACAGACAGATACCTTTAACTCAAGAACATGATGAAATGTAATACAAAATAATATACGAAATGTAATTATCAATGTATTAAAATGTTTGCTTCACCTTGGCATCTGCGACTTTGTTGAGGCCCAGCTCGGAGATGAGATGATTGACTCTTGCCTCCTTTTCTCTGGGACTGACATGAGAAGACAAGCGCAGAGCAGCCGAGAAACTCAGGTTCTCTCTCACCGTTAAAGTGCCCATTACAATGTCATCCTGAACACACACACACACACACACAAATTAGATATAATAATCAGTAAGTTAACCTATGACACTTATGCTGAATCCTGATACACTTTATTATGAATTTCAGGAGAGACACTGCAGTACAGGCACCTGTCAGCTTTGACATTTAGGGCTTTTCAAATATTTTTTTCATTAAATAAAACATCCAAAATGACACTTTTCAGATTTAATCTCTAGATTTCTATTAAAACGCAGTTTTTCTTTAATATATAAAGGCTGTTTTGTCAAAACAAAATGTTGAAACCGACTTTTTTTTCAAGTTTTATTCACATCTTTATATTCTGAAAGCTTTTTTCAGAGAAATATTCTTCATGCATAATTTGTCTGATTATATTCATTTTAAAAATGTTAAAAGATAACAATTTTAAATACAATTTTAAAGTATTTTTTATTTCTGGCTATTTTTTTTCCCAGAACTACGGAGTGAAAAATGCCATCAAATCTCCTTTGTAAGTCTCTAATATGTCAAAAAAAACTATAGAATGAAGAATTTTAAACCTGAATTCATCCATATTTTTGTGCAAGAAATATTCTTAAAAACCTAAAAACCTGTAAAAGCTAGCTTCTTCTATTGAACACAAAGAAGACATTTTGAAGAATGTTGGAAACCAGTAGCCATTGACTCCCACACTATTTGTTTTACCTCATAAAAGTCAATGGCTACCAGTTTCAAACATTCTTCAAAATATCTACTTTTGTGTTCAACGGAAGAAAGAAACTTGCAGCCACTTGAGGGCGACTAAACGGTGAACTATCCCTTTAACCCTATTCTCCTGAAGTGTCTTGCCTTAAGCACGGGAAAGATTTTGCACCTGGACAACATATCCAGAAAGACATTTGAAATTGGGCGGCTGTAAGGCTCCGTTGACGAGAACTTCACCAGAAAGACCAGCGGGATCCTTCCTGGCTGCAAGAACATCCAAAAACCTGAGAGAGAGAGAGAAAAACAAAAGCATATTACAGGAGGAAGCTGTCAGGGAAGATCCTGTAAAAGCTTGTCAAAAAAATAAATAATCTCCCCCTCAATCTGGAGTCCCTTTGGCACTGACGATCTTATTCAATTGTAAAGTCGTCAAATATGTACTCACGAAGATTTGCCACTTCCCGTAGGACCCAAAATAGCATTTAAACCAGGTCTCATGATCCCACTGAAAAAAAAGAGAGAAAAATGAGATTATGTTCATGTCACTTGCTATGGAATTTTTCAGGGGTGAGGGAAAAAAATAAAGCACATTTATTACACTGATATTAGAGTTTCAAGAGAATCAACCTGATTAAAAGCACATTCCTGGTGAAGCATCTGAAATGGTTATATCATAGTATAATGTAGTTAAAACTAGGTTAAAACTGCTTCAGCTTGCTATTTTATTAGGTCACGATCACACTTGACTGGATTTAACCCTGGTGGGTTTGCAAGCTAAGAGATTAGAGTCACAAACCCATTCATAATATCATATAATTGACACTAACTCTGTAGAGGGAATGTCCAAAGAAAATATGCACTTGGTTGTGGGAAATGTCAAGCTCTTTTAAAGACTTTGCAAGAAGCACAGTTCTATTGTTCTGGTGAACACATGTAATGTAGAACATGTCAAATTAAAGGTTTCATACAGCCTCATTCCCCTTCACTATACTGGAGCGTTAGGACCCGCATAAACTGCAGGTTGAGCGCCCCCCTGCTGGTCTCGCTAATACCACGTCCAACTTTCTTCAACACACCTGCCTGGAAGTTTCTAGTATACCCAGAAAGAGCTTGATTAGCTGGTTTAGGTGTGTTTAATTGGGGTTGGAACTAAAATATGCAGGACACCGAGTTTGGGCACCCCTGGCTTATGATGTCATCATTATTTTTAAATTCAGATATCATCACTTTATAAAATGTCCTATTCTATCATAGAATTGAAATGCTTAGTGTCACAAGAACATTTGTACATTATCTTACATGTAAGTGCTAATGATGTCATAAGAACTTTTTGAAATTCCTAAATTGTCATTGAATTGAAGTGCTTGTGATGTCATTAAAAGAGCCCGTTTCAATCCCTCCATTAACTGGACTCACTTCAGGTCCAGCAGGATCTCCTTCTGGACCGCTGTTCTCCTGCAGACGGGTCCGGTCTTCTGCTCTACTCTATAGCGGATGCTGTGGAAACTGACTGTGGCTCCATGCTGCTTCTTCATGGGCTCCATGATGAGGATCTTTGACCCGTTCTGACCATTCCTGCCCGTCTCCTCAGAGATTTGATCGTGTTCAAAGACAGCATTGTCAGGCATCTTCTGTCAGCTTTTTCTCCCTAAAGAAATATGAATAATAGAAGTGTGCATGATTTGAATCAGAAATGATAAATTCTTCCTCAGTCCAACCTAGCAAAGAAAAACATTTTGGACCCTATCATACACACGGCACAATATGGCGCAAGGCGGGATTTGTTGCTATTTTCATACGAGTGCAGGTTTCATTTTCACATTGTTTAAATGGCAAATCCATTTGCGCCACTTTGTGGACTCATGGGTGTGCTGGTCTGAAAAGGAGGTGTGTTAAGGTGCATCGTTGGCGCGTTGCTATTTTGAGGCAACTGAAATAGTTGCCTCAAAATAGCCATTGACCAACTAAAAGCTGCTCTAAAGTCAATGGCGCTGAGTTTTTGTAATTTAAAGAGCACATTAGTTATGCGCAAAACACGCTTACACATTGCTTAATACACACAGGATGGACAGCAATACACAAACTACATATGAAAACAAGTAAAGGATTAAAATGTAAAAAAATATATTATTTTCTACATAAATATAAAAACCACTACCTCCATGCCTTCTTCACCTCAGGGGGCTTTGTAATCCGGCTCTGTTCAAGTTAGTTTATTCATGACAATTTGCATTTCTATAATGTTATTATCATTAGTATTATTTATTATATGCATATTTATATTTGTTTTAATAAAAACAAGTTTAGATTTGTCCTCCTGTCGGGTTTTGGAGATGCATGCATCACCATATGGGGCATAAGAATAGGACGTGTGTTTGAATATAACTCAGTTTTTTGACCACACTTCATTATTATTGTTCATTTATTCATTTGCTGGAAATTAGAACTGAATTTAGAAATAGTTTTCAAACAAATCTTTGCGCTTAACAAACAAAATTAAATATGTAGGCTAATGGATGTCTTCAGTGGAGTGAGTTTCCACCGTTTCCTTACTCCACGAAAGTAAAGGAGTAAAAGTAAAGTAAAGATAAAGTAAAGAGGCCGAATGGAGGAGGCTTGTTCTTTATCTTCATGCAGCAGATGGTCTGTTTAACTGTTTTCCCACTTACAAAATCCACCATGTAAATAGCAAATGCGCCATGGCGCAACACAACTGACTCTTAAAGGGAATGGGAGATGAGCCTCTGATTGTTTTAATGCACATTATGCTCAAAACACACCCAGAACTCATTAAGAGAATAAGCACCACCCTGTTAGACTATGCGCCGGGGCGCAAACCATATTTTTCCGTCCTTAAAATAGCAAAAGTAGATTCAGACATGCCCTTAATGCTTTTGCGACATGCGCTTTAGAATTCACGCTTAGATCATTAAAATAGAGCTCTTTATCACACGTTTTGAAGTATTTCTATTTTCATGATTCTGAGAGATACAGTAAAAAATGCTTTGGGAATGATTTAGGAAATATTGCATGCTAATTTACAAACCATTTAATGGCTTATTCTAAAACCATAACAAAAACAAAATCTGAATTCAGCCCTAAAAATAATAATTGTCATTTTAAATGTTTTATTTTTCCACTTTCCGTCAAACTAGTGTTACTAATTTGTCAGCAGATTCTTAATAATTACAAATATGAAAAAATTTTGTAGGATCATTTATACTTTGATGCATTAAAAAGAGGAAGCGTCCAAAGATATTTCTGTTGTAAGTTAGCATTACTAGACACTTGTATTTAATATGCTTTCCGTGCATATAAAATTCATTCATTCATTTTCCTTCGGCTTAGTCCCTTTATTCATCAGTGGTCGCCACAGCGGAATGAACCACCAACTTATCCAGCATATGTTTTACACAGCGAATGCCCTTCCAGCTGCAACCCAGTACTGGGAAACACCCATACACTCTCATATGCACACACTCATACACTACGGTCAATTTAGTTCTTTCAATTCACCTATAGCGCATGTCTTACTGTGGGGGAAACCGGAGCACCCGGAGGAAACCCACACCAACACAGGGAGAACATGCAAACTCGGCATATAAAATCTATTAAGTATAAAAAAATAAGCCATCACAACAAAAGCTTTTATGCTACTTTAACTAATTTTAATGAGTTAATCTGGTTTCAGCTTATTTTTTTAAGTTCTACAAATGTTTAACAAAATATTTTCAGACAGTTTGATTGACGTAAGTTGAGACAACTAGAAAAAAATCATTTAATTCAACAAAATTCTCATTTGACTCAACTAAAAAACAGTTTAAGAATTTTATTATAGTGTTAATTTGGTGCAGAAAACAAAATGGGAAGTCTAGATATTGACCCACATGTACTGTACATTATTAGTACTTAAGTAATGCTATATCATAATTATTTTAAGAAATAATTACATTACAGATAAAATATAGAGAAGTAAGCATTACACAAAACAGAATTCAAACAATATTCATAAAAGATTCTTTACCCTCCTCGTGCTGCTGCAATGGCCGACTGACGTCTGCAAATGTTGAAGCTCTTCTCAGGAGGATCAGATGGAGGAAAAATGTGAATCTGACTGTGCGGTGAAGCAGAGATCTTATATAGACGGAGCAGAGGGAGGGATTCGGGGCACACAAATCACTGCTTAAAATGCCACTCAACATATCCTGCATTACATTTACCGAGACACAATAGAATAACATGATAAATCATTCACAAAATACCTGTACATTCTTTCAACACTTGAGTTAAACTATGGAAATGTATGCTTTTAAATGACATTAACACCAAATTTGATGACAGAATGTTTGTAATGCACTGTAGAAAAAATATATATACACTCACCGGCCACTTTATTAGGTACACCTGTCCAACTGCTCGTTAACACATATTTCTAATCAGCCAATCACATGGCAGCAAATCAATGCATTTAGGCATGTAGACATGGTCAAGACAATCTGCTGCAGTTCAAACCGAGCATCAGAATGGGGAAGAAAGGTGATTTAAGTGACTTTGAACGTGGCATGGTTGTTGGTGCCAGACGGGCCGGTCTGAGTATTTCAGAAACTGCTGATCTACTGGGATTTTCACGCACAACCATCTCTAGGGTTTACAGAGAATGTCAGAAAAAGAGAAAATATCCAGTGAGCGGCAGTTCTGTGGGCGCAAATGCCTTGTTGATGCCAGAGGTCAGAGGAGAATGGCCAGACTGGTTGGAGCTGATAGAAAGGCAACAGTAACTCAAATAACCACTCGTTACAACCGAGGTATGCAGAAGAGCATCTCTGAATGCACAACACTTCCAACCTTGAGGCGGATGGGTTACAGCAGCAGAAGACCACACTGGGGGCCACTACTGTCAGCTAAGAACAGGAAACTGAGGCTACAATTCGCACAGGCTCACCAAAATTGGACAATAGAAGATTGGAAAAATGTTGCCTGGTCTGATGAGTCTCGATTTCTGCTGCGACATTCGGATGGTAGGGTCAGAATTTGGCATCAACACCATAAAAGCATGGATCCATCCTGCCTTGTATCAACGGTTCAGGCTGGTGGTGTAATGGTGTGGGGGATAATTTCTTGGCACACTTTGGGCCCATTAGTATCAATTTAGCATTGTGTCAACTCCACAGCCTACCTGAGTATTGTTGCTGACCATGTCCATTCCTTTATGGCCACAGTGTACCCATCTTCTGATGGCTACTTCCAGCAGGATAACGCGCCATGTCATAAAGCGCGAATCATCTCAGACTGGTTTCTTGAACATGATAATGAGTTCACTGTACTTAAATGGCCTCCACAGTCACCAGATCTCAATCCAATTGAGCACCTTTGGGATGTGGTGGAACGGGAGATTCGCGTCATGGATGTGCAGCCGACAAATCTGCAGCAACTGTGTGACGTTATCATGTCAATATGGACCAAAATCTCTGAGGAATATTTCCAGTACCTTGTTGAATCTATGCCACGAAGGATTAAGGCAGTTCTGAATGCAAAAGTGGGTCCAACCCATTACTAGTAAGGTGTATGTAATAAAGTGGCAGGTGAGTGTATGTTTATAAACAAACAAAAGAGTTTTAACCAACAACAGAGATGTTTCTGGTGGAACTTTATTCACAGCTGCATTGCATTTAACAATAACCTGCATATCAATAAAGCAAAAGTTAGGTCCATATATAGAGGAAACATTTGTTTGACAGATTGTTCTAGAGATCCATGCAGTTGTGTTAACACTGAAATATAATACAGACAAAAACATGATAACAGTACATTTGAAAAAACAAAAGACCCATCATACCGCATTTGGACCTTAAAAGATAGTTCACCCAAAAATAAAGATTTCCCCTCCACTTACTCACACCAAAAGTTCTATAAATTTCTCTTTTCTGTTGAGAAAAAATATGATATTCTAAAGAAGTGGAAAAAGCATCCATAGTACATTCAAAAAATTTACTGTTTTGGCTTTCTTAAGTTGTTTTGGGACAAACAACTTAAATTTGTACAAAAGGTCAAGTTAACTTAATCGATTTGTGTTGAGATGACATTAAGGAATTGTGCGGTCAGTGTGGGAACACAAATACTATGGACGTCAATGGCTTTCCAACATTCTTCAGAATATCTTCATTTGTGTTCTTACAGGTTTGGAGGATCAGTAAATGACAGAACTGTTTATTTTTGGGTGAACTATCCCTTTCAAGAGGAAGACGCTAAAAGGAAAATAAAATGCTGTTAAAAGTCTAAAAATGGGAGTAAATGATGAAAGGCGTGCAGTAACAGCACCAGAACATGAACCGAGATGCCGACTTAATGAGGTCACGTGTGTATGGCTCTACTAATAAAACATTACGAAACAAGCCTTTTCCATTAAAAGCCTTTTCATTTAAAGCATTAATGTTCATTTCTTGACTTCGGAAGATGCATTTAAATATAACATTTATACATAGATAACTGCCCATCATATAAATAACATAAAACAAACATCTGCACTTTGCTCTATGCGTTATAGGGAATGAACTGTACATTCCCAACAAAAATACTTTGATTATTAACACTAAATAAGCACGCAAGTCACAGTTTAAAACTATAGTTATGAACCGAAACGAGAAGTTCCTTACTAGAGGGACACAAAAATGTTGGATGTTTATTAGCAAGGCACAGAAAAATCTGGAAATGGCTTTGCGAAATGGTCCTTTGATGAGAATTGTTCTTAGTGTAAGTGTTTAGAATTGCTGGTTGTAATGCTGGAATAAAGCATGAATGAATCTTCACACTACAAGCAGAAGACAAAGTTATAGAAACGTGTGCTTGCACAAAGATAGGAGGCTCTACTTTAGTATACACAGTATATACAGCAGTCCAACTCAGTGAATATGAGCCTATATAGAAGCCCATGGACCACCGAAGTGTGCTTCTGTTTGTCATTTAACACCACGAAGGGTCACGAAGACTACGAAAAGAATGGAACCTCCCATAATCTGAAAGTGCTTCGAATTCATGGTCATAGTACAGAGATCAGTTTGATTTCACTTCAGCAAAGCAAACTATTCTCAAGTATTGTGTCTGTGAATGTGAAAACCGGTAACCAAATGACTTTTAGCACCGCAGATAAGGAGCTAAAAGTGAAAAAACATGATTTCTGAGACAAGAAAAGTCTTTAACCTTGGGAAAGATGTGTTTTAGAGATGAATTAAAAGCTTGATCTGCTCATTTAGGCTCAGTAATATCATTCATTGTCAAGTTTGAAACCACATTGTGGCTCTACTGGTCATTTTTGAGGCGGTGACTCTCACAGGATGGATTAGGAGAATATTGCACATTGGTCAGTTTAGATTAGTGAGTAAGTGTCTTCCTTTTTTTGCTCAGGCAAAGCGGCCACTGGAGACGAAGCTGCGACTGAAGGAGAAGCTGACTTCAGAGCTTTTGTGTTTGCCCCAGGCACCGAATGGCACCACGATGATAGTGCTGTTGTCTTCAGATCCATACTGAAGAGCCTGACAGAGAGAGAGAGAGAGAGAGAGAGAGAGAGAGAGAGAGAGAGAGAGAGAGAGAGAGAGAGAGAGAGAGAGAGAGAGAAAATGAAGTTATAATATGAATCTTATATGCATGTTTAAATCTGCATTCACAACACAGATGAGATTCAGAGAAGACGTATGGGTGGTTTAAAATAACGTTAATCTCACAATATTAGAAATGTGTGATATAGTTTAATACTTGTTCGAAACAATTTCTTTTGGCTAAAAATGCAACTCACTCGATATTCATTTTGTTGAAGTGTAGTATAAAAACAATATAACATTTCCAATAACAATCCAAAGCTTTTAAAGTAAAGTATAGAATTTCTTGACTATCGTCTATCATCTAAAAAGGGATATGTTTGCTTTCATATCTCTAGTTTTAGGGTCATTCTAACTATATATGCTTTTACATGTTTTTTGATTTTAAGTCAATGATATATAAATTAATACTTGACAAATGAATCATTCTTCATATTGATCTTTGATACAAACCAAAAGACAAATTGCGTCATCTTTAAATCATTGAATAACTTATTATTTATGCTACGAAGTGATAAGGCTAACAACTGGGACAGGACTCGACAATAAGGACTGCCCGATGGCCCGTTGCCAGCGTGCGATACGGGCCAGTGCTGCCTTGTCACTAAAGTTTAATATGGCTGCAATTGTTTGTCAATTGTGTGCAAATACAGTTTTAGGGTACTTTCACACCTAGACGTTTGTTTTGGAACCTGTCTCACTTTCCCAGTTAGCACGGTTTGTTTGGCTTATGTGAATCTCGCAATCGCGCTCGGATCTGTGCCAAATCAATCGGTCCGAGATCGCCTGAATGAGGTGGTCTCGGCTCAATTGAAACGAACTCTGGAGCAGATCGATTGTAGCAAAAGCAAAACTATCCAACAAACTAATGAACCAGGCTATATCACAGTGTATTATGGTTATGTAATAGCCATATTTACGGCTATATAAAGAGAGAATTATGAGTAGGGCGGGATGTCATTCCTATCGAAAGCATGCTGAAATATTACAGAGTGCTGTTTATTCGTTAGGAAAACTGACAGAAATTACCATCTGATAATTTTTCCATATTTTAATCTTATTATTTTTTGTATTAGGCCTGTTGTTTTGTTCATGTTCTGACTGCAGTCTCGGTTCTTCTGTTATAATTTATCTCTATAATTTAAGCCTATATAATGCAACATACTAGCCAACGTTTTGGTGACGATGTCTGTGGGTGTCAAAATTAAAGTGCACATTTTCGCACAACTAAAAATTGTCAGTTGTATTTAAAGAAAAGTTATGCTGAATAAAAAGTGTATGTATACAATTATGTTTGGCTTTTGACACATTATTTAAAATATGTGGCTAAGAAATAGCTATTAACTTCTTTTTTTTGGTGGGGCCAGTGAAAATTTTGGCAGAGCAAGTAAAAATCTGAACCACTGGCCTGATCGGGCCAGTAGAAAAAATCCTTAGCGTAGAACCCTGTGGGATGTTGGATAATTTGACTGACCTGCTCAGATATGCGTTGTGCGGCCTCTTTGGGGTCATGACATTGATTGATGACGTCACAGATCTCCTGACTGTTCATGATGAAGTTGATGCCATCAGTAGTGAGAGCCAGGAAGGAATCATGGACGTGATGCAACTGACAACACAGGTACACTTCAATCAACACTACTTGATTTGAAAAATAACTCAGTTAAATATTTGATAAATGTATACTTATTATAAATAAATTAAAGCAGTATAGTAAAGAGAGAGAGAGTTTGTCATATCAGCTTCCCTTGCTATTTAATGGCAAAAACAGGTGAAATGTATTATTAACATTTTATAAATAACACTTTTCTATAATTAAAAAGGTTTATAACAAAAGAAAGATATCAACAATAATAAATTATACACTAAAAAAAAAAGATTACTGCTGCTTGTTCAAACTACCTGTTTAAAATGAGCTGAAACAACAAAATCCTTGTAATTTCTTTGGCCAATGTATTTGTATTATGTTCAGTCCACTTAAATTTGTAAACCATTAAGTTTAAGTAACCATTAAGTAACTTAAGCGTTTTGTGTTGGGACAACATGAAGGAATTGTGTTGGTCCAACTACCT
>CAIGQV010019186.1:5513812-5537037 GCA_903798115.1 Danio jaintianensis | reverse complement strand
GACCTCAAAACGACAGGCGTCATCGCAGAACCTCAGACTAACAATTTCACATGTATATGTAAAAATAGATTTTCTATAAAATCAGTAGATCCTAATATTTAACTTTTCAAATATATACATTTTGTAAATTTACAGTTAAGTAAATTCTGAACATCTTAAAGAGAAATAATAAAAGAAAGCTCTTACAGAAATTCTCTTAGTCTCAGGTTCTGCGATGACGCCTGTCGTTTTGAGGTCGAAATCCCCAATGCTGCGGGTCATAGCCAGTCTGCCATTGACGTGTGGTTGACCCAAACTATTCCACGTAATGAAACCTCCACTCCTGCGTATCCTTCAGAAACAAACACACATCCATCAAAAGAAATGCACTCCCAGTGTCTCAATCCGCTTGGTGAGTTTCCCAAACAACGACATAACTTGTGACTGAACTATCATAGTACAATGCATCGTTTGGAAAAAGAACGATGCAGTGACGAGTGTTTCCCAAACCGTAGTTTCACTGTCGCAGATCCATCGTTTGAACCATGTTAGTTATAACATAAAACATCCATAATGACGCTCTAAACGGGGTGGAGTAACAACTTCTTTAGAGAAAAAAAAATCCAATATTAGTTTTGGTAAAAACACGCACTCGTTTTCCATATTATTAAAATATATGTAAACAGCACATATAGGGCCTATGTTTCCTTTACAAATATTATTGAGAATATTCCATATTTTATTCTAAAACATAAAACCACTTACAAAATGCTAACACGTATTCTAATCTCATATATAAATCATTAATGGTTGTAATTTACAGCAGGCTATAAGAAATGAAAAAAAGAAATCCTACTTAATAATAATAATAATTATTATTATTATTAAGTAGGATATTGTTTATTTATTTTATTTTTTTGAAAACGTAACGTAAATTCCGCTTTTAAATAATAGGTCACCTATAGCTTTCGTCATGAGCCACAGCTGCGTTCACAATGGCATAAATGTTTTCAAAGTTCACTACGAAGGGAACGCAATTGTCAATATGAAGATCGCTAAAACTGAACTGTAAAAAATACTTTGAAAGGAAATTACACGGAAGACAGATGACTTCAATGTTTTTTTTTTTTTTTCAATCATTCCAAGTTTAAATGTTGGAACGTTCGAAAGGAATAGGAAATAGGGGGGATAACTGGGAATAGAACACCACCAGGAACTAT
This sequence comes from Danio jaintianensis, assembly GCA_903798115.1. Classification (NCBI taxonomy): domain Eukaryota; kingdom Metazoa; phylum Chordata; class Actinopteri; order Cypriniformes; family Danionidae; genus Danio; species Danio jaintianensis. The sequence goes on along the minus strand of CAIGQV010019186.1, from coordinate 5,535,838 downwards.
GTTTCTAATTACAGCTCTAGAGGTGTAGTTGGAAAAGTACAAGTTTGTGACGCAGTTTGCGAATGTTCGTAAGAACAATGGATTTGGGAAACGGCAAATCAACGAACTATGTTTGTGACAACAGAAATGGCGACCTTAGTTGGCTAACGATGGTTTTCGGAAATGCACCCCAGAGCAGTGAGTCTTCCCTCACTGTACCTAAGCAATTCCATGCAAAAGTCAACCTTGCCATGATAAAAAAAATAAAGTTTTCACCAAAACAGAGAAACTCTTTCTAAGTTTTTTGTGTAGGCTTGTATTTTACAGTACTATAAAAACACTCAAAAATGTCTCTGTCAGTGTTTTCAAACAATTATACTTGATTTACCAAAGTCACACAAGTGGCAGTTTCACATCTGTCACATCCATAACGGAGAGATGTCACATCTATAACCAAGCTTCTTCCTCATAAATGCAAAAATGTCAAATGAAATAATAATTTTTGTTCTATAGAGAGAACTCTTATCCTTTTGATTAGCATTATTTCTTCTGGGATTTGCACAGAATTTCTACAAAGTATGTTGTATACTGTAAACTCACTAACTTTTTTGGTCACATCCATACCGCATGTTTATTTCCCTCATTTAAAATACAAAAAAATGTTTACAGATTGATAATTTTCTGATCCCATAACTTTGTGGTTAGTTGTTTTGGAAAATATAAACAGATATTTCAATATAATGCTAACATATACTTTCTCTGTGGATTTGTTTAGAGTTTTTACTCAAATGTCACGTCCATAACGCTGGAATTGCTCACCTCTCTTTTTCATCCTTCCTCTCAGGCGTGTGATCCACGGTGAGTTTGACGGCCTTGCCTTTGCGGCACATCATGGCACGACTGTCCCCGACGCTGCCCACCACCAGCTCGATCCCGTCCCTCAGCAGAGCCACCGTGGCTGTGGTTCCTGCACTCAACACAGAGGCTGAAACACACCAGAGAGTGAGGCAGAATGGTTACTTTATGGCATTTTAAAGCTCGCAGATACAGAATAACACACGTTTAGCATAATATGTAAAATCGCACAGAAACTAAACTGCTACTAGCACATAATTGTAGTGTAATAACATACATAATAATGTGCATATTTATATGTATGCATGTATGATAAAACGAAAAGAGGGAGTTTTGCATTGAGATGATGAACTGAACTGCTCAGGCAAGCAGGTAGCATTGCTTTTTTTTTTGACTAGCTAACACTTTAAATGAGTAAACACCATTGATTACAAAGAGCATTAGAACACAACTTTTTATCAAATGTACAGTGGGGGAAATAAGTATTGAACACATCATGTTTTTTTCCTGGGAATAATGTTTCTAAAGCAGCCGTTGACATGGAATTAAACCAGATTTTGGTAAAACCCAAACAATACAAACATTCAAATAAAACAAAACAAATCTGAAAAATTTGTTCTGTGTAATAACAATGCAATGACACAAGGAAAAAGACTACTGAAATGTATTTAACACTTAATATAAAAGTTTTTTTTGGTGATGCAGCTTAAAGACGCCTCTCAGATGGAGAATGAGGTCACATGCATTGCTCAGGTGTGAGCTTTTCCCAGACTTCAACAGAGTGTAAAAATCTTGATGGTTCTGTGGGTCTGGTCTATCAAATCTGATCTTTAATTTGTATTTTATATTGGATTCAGATCAGGTGATTGGCTGGGCCATTGTACAGCTTGATTTTCTTTCTCTGAAAGCATTTGAGAGTTTCCTTGGCTGTGTTTTGGATCATTGTCTTGCTGAAATGTCCACTCTGGTTTCATCTTCATCATCCTGCTAATGTAGATGTTGAACTGAAGCAGCTAATATTCATTTACACTGAGGAAGGGCAGAGGGTTGCTGAGGAACTACTGAGAGATTTCAGCTGCTGTCTGGGCTGTCACTGCCTTTCTACATCTCCCTTTCTTCATGTGTTCATTTCATTTTAATACACATTACTTAATTTATGAACTAATTAGTTTTGTTTTCTTTGCATATATGGATATCTTTGGTTGTTACCAACATCTGGTGAAAATTTCAAGTCAACAGCCCCTTTAGAAATATGTTTTCTGAGAAAAACGGTGACATGTTTAATACTTATTTCCCCCACTTTATCTTCACAGTTCTCCCATAGTAAATATATTTTCTGTACAATGTCAAATAAGACTAGCATTATCCATACACATAAATGAAGCTCTGAACACAGCAACTAGCAATAATTTTCCAGCAACCAACACATGTGAAGAAGGCAGAGCACAGTAAAGGAGAGAGACTGAGACAGAAAGGAAAAGAGAGAGAAAGGTCAGGAACCTTCCAGAAGTCCACGCAAAAGGACCCGCTGGAGCAATCTAGCCCTCTGGCCTCCATAAAGGTACCGCAGAGCTGCAGCTCTTAAAGGGGGTAAGCTGGGTCCGCGGCTGTTCAAATATAACACGCAAACACACAGGGCAAGATTGGACATGTCACGCAGCAGGCCGCACTAGTGGGCCGCACTCTACATGAATAAGATGGACCTGGAATAACTGTACGTATTCTATCACAACAGCAATTAATAGACAATTTTAAAGAATAAAAAAAACACTGACAAAAACATTTTTATGTGAGCTACTGTATACTAGGGGTGGGGATTAAATGTATTTAATATTATTTCAGTTTAAGGAGTCGTGATATCATTTCAACTATATTTCTGATACATAATTATCTTAAGTCTTTCCCAAATCATGATGGCTTGATTGTGAGATAACAGAAAGAGAATAAATGATTATAATAAATTAATTGTTCAAGGGTGTGTTGGCAGGTTTAGTTAGTTTAATGGGGGTCTAAAGTGTGGACAGTGTTATCTGAATTTTTGTGCTTCCAGACTAACTGTATGTGGTTCAGCTGAAATATTAATGAAACACAGACCAAAGATATGTAATTGAAGCAAAAACAGCACAGGAAATTACAAGATGCGACCACAAAAGGAAAGACATTTTTTTTTACATTTAGGTTTGGTCTTTAAAATTACAGCCAGAATGCTAAGTGAACTAAAACTAAATGCACCGAACACAAATGTGAACATTAGCAATTGATTATGAATCAGATATCTGACTTGTTACATTAATTGATAAACTGCAAAAAATATAAATATTGATTTAAAAATATATATGTTCATTCATTCATTCATTTTCTTTTCAGCTTAGTCCCTTTATTAATCAGGAGTTGCAGCCGTATGAACCGCCAACTTATCCAGCATATGTTTCACACAGCGGATGCCCTTTCAGCTGCAACCCAGTACTGGGAAACATCCATACACGCTCATTCACACACATACACTACGGCCAATTTAGTTTATTCAATTCACCTATAGCGCATGTGTTTGGACTGTGGGAGAAACCGGAGCACCCGGAGGAAACCCACACCAACACGGGGAGAACATGCAAACTCCACACAGAAATGGCAACTGGCCCTGCCGGGACTCGAACCAGCGACCTTCTTGTTACTGAGCCACCATGTCGCCAATATATATATGTTCTATATGTATAACATAATATAATGCTTTTTAATGAAACATTTTTTAAATAATTTGTATTTACAAATTCTGCTATTTAACCTTTAAAATGAAGCTAAATTCTGTTTTTTCCATAAAGATGTTGTAAGCCAAAGCTTGAGCTTATTGCTGTCAAATTCACCTGTTGAACTGATCTCAAAGCTCCAGTGTATGTTTGTTTGAACACTGCACTGTTTAAACACTCCTTTTTGTAATATATTTTTGCCAATGCACATGTCCAGGTCTCAAATTTTACTAATTTACAAAAATTACTAATAATTAATTTTAAAACGATGCATGTAAGATTTTTTTTTTTTTTTACCCACCCCTAGTATACAAGCATATGTTATCTTCATGTTGGATGGACACATTTTACAGAGCCAAAGAGAAGTCTGTTTATAAATGTCACCATTGCAAATCAAAATGTATTTAATAAAAAAGAAAAAGAAAAAAAGAAACAAACAATTTAGTCTACAATGCCACTTCTGCTTACAAACTTCCATTTGGCTCTGTTACATGTACACCAGAAGCATCAACGCAATAATTATGAGTACAAACTCTAAAACAACAGCTGAGATACTGAGTATATGGTTCACATAACATGCATACGCTTAAAAAAAACGACATGAGTGAAATAAGACCTACCATCTGCACTGAAGTGAAGATGCCTTGCTAATGCTTTGTCCACCTCAAGAAATGCTTTGGTTAAAACTAACTCCAAGTTAGTTTCCTCCGCTGCAATGTCTCTGAAGCACAAATCCACAAATGCAATATAATAGTTATATAGAGTTAGTTAGTTCTTCTAAGACACAACATGACCTCAATCAGAAGCGCATAATGGTTTAAACAGGTTTAGATGTCCTGATCACTTTGGGGATTTCCAAGAACTCCTGTTGTGTCAGTAAACATACAGCTTGCGCCAAGACAGAGCTATACATGAGCTTTTGCTGTAGCCGGAACATATTGCATTGATTGGGGCTACACACAATATATTGTTTCAGCATTGACATCACAATGTGCGCATCCGCAATAATCACATCGCATGATCTGTAATGTTAAGTTGACCAGGAGCCACAGTTGCAAAGTTTAAGTATAATAAGAGAGTGAAGTTTTATCATTTGCATGTGGTCTGTATTTGTGCAAGCATTTTAAGAAAGTTTAAAGCATTCCGGCATTAGAAATGATAACAGTTGTGGCTTAAAGTTTAATTGGGTTGAATTATTTATATACGATGAACACTATACTGCTTTATTTACATTTGATTAATCAATTGTTCTACCTAAAAACCATAAAGCACTGTTTATATCATTTGTATCTTTGCTCAATTGTATTTATCTATGCTTGTAATTTATCATATTTCATGCACACGCACTCCCACCACAAAAATCATCCCAATAAATCTAAAAGTATGAATTATTCCCAAAACAGAGCTATTCAAGTCATCTTGCAAAATTGTATTCATATCTCAACTCCAGTCAATTTCCCCCCTCTCTGAAATCTCATCCACACCCTCCCCCCTCCCCATGCATTTCTGAGTATGTCCCATACAGGTGAGTGGGCTTAACAAACCACCTGTAGAAAAAGACACCCTCTCCTCTCTCTGACTCTTGCACCAGGTTGCACTATAGACACTTTCTTAATCACTCCATGTCTCTTGGAAACATTGTACATTTCAAATTGTGCTTCATTCAGGTGAGTGGGCTTGACAAACCACCTGTAGAAACACTCTTCTCTCTTATGCACCTGACACTTTATCTAAACTCCATCTTACAAGAACTCAATAATAAAAACGATGTTTACTATAAATGTACCACAATCATGTTGCACTGCTTGCTTCAACCTTAACTCTTGCACAATATTAAACCTTAAATACCTCTTTTGCACAATATTCACCTTTAATACCTCTCTTGCACAATTTCCTGCACAACATTGTTCTCATGTAAAAGTACTTGTATAGCCTGTTTTATATGTATAGTTAAGTATCTTAAAGTATATGTTAGTTATGCATAGGTTTTTTTTTAAAAATAGCTCTTATGTCCTGTGTTGTGTTGTATTTATGATAAATTTATGTAGCACTGTTGTCCTGCGAGACACGACATTTCGTTCCTCTGTATGTCCACACATGTAGCGGAATGACAATAAAGCTCGACTTGACTTGACTTTAACATATATTGCAGAAATGTTCGTGCAACAATATATTGCATATTCATACCATAACAAAATCCCATAACGCCGATAATTACAACAACTGATCCTTACTTAATATGCTTCTCCATGTTCTTATGGCAGAAATCAGCAGCCTCCGCACCCCCGTGCCCATCGAAAACAGCAAAGTAAATGATGTTGTCTGTCATTTGTGACATCTGATAGCGGTCCTCGTTCTCTTTCCGCTGGCCGATCTGCGAGGCGCTGCCCACCCTGGACAGGTTAACTTTGGGAATAAGTTTACCATAGCGGATGCTCGATGGAAGCAAGATGGGTTCATCAATGCGGTTGTCCCAGATCCCGAAGGAGTCCCAGGTAGTCGGGTGACCACTGCTGTCCGGATCAAATCGAGAATTGCTGCACCGAGGAGAGGATGGAGTGTGTAGAGCCCGTCTTGGGTCTTCCTGATGGGCATTGGTCAGGCTGAAAGCAGCTCTGCAGCAGAGACGAGACCCGCTGAGCATGGCATATCGCACCAGGAGAGCCACTGACATGCTCAGTGGCAGAAAACCACACTTTTGTGAAAGGGAAGAAGTGTCTGCCTCCTGAATATGCCTTGATGAATATGATCCTGAGCCTCTGAAAAATAAAGAAAGCAAATAAATGATTGACTTGACCTCTGGCTTGTTATTGCCTAGATGTATAGGGTGTGTGTGACATCAAGCACGTACCTTTCAGCTTTGTCTCTAAAATAAGCAACATGCCAATATTGATTTATTTTAGATATGTATGATTTCCCACAAAAAAGCTATTTTAGTAGACATATCAAAAGCCTTTTGTTTAAACACTAAATAGCATGTTAATGCCAATCTCACTTGCAGTAATACAACAAACACTGCAAACATAACATAAACAAACTATAAGAATAGTACATGCACAAAAATGTTGCCTAGGTAGTCAGATACTAAGAAGTAGATTACTTTTTCTATTAGGTAAAACATTATAGATTTGTGGGTAAAATAATGTCCCTTGGTGATTCATAAAATGCAAGTCAAAATGAAAATATTTGGGCGGTATTCATTTTTATTTTGGCTGTATTTTTGTTTACACTCAAGTTTCTGGTACGTTAAAAGTTTTTTTGAACTTGAAAAAGCAAAACTACGTTTTCTGCTCAAAATCTTCAACTGAAGAAGAAGAAAAGTCATTTCTTGGATGGCCTGAGGGTGAATAAATGAAACCACCGTGTGCCCCACCCCCTTTTCATTCATACTATATTTAATACAACACAGACAAATACAATTTTAAAAACAGCATCAATATAACGATTTAAACAGGGAGAAAGCACAAATATAAGCGCATGTGCGAAAAAATATCAACAAGTTAAATATGAAGAGGTAAACAAACATTACGCAATAACGTTAGCCGCTTATATAACAATATGATAGCGATAAGTTTCCTTAAACCCGCTCGTTGTTGACGTTTTAAACGTGCGATAACAGAAAACAGATTAAACATATAGGAATTACGCCAGAGAGAGTTTAACTGGTTAAAGCATTAATCACAACAAACAAAATGGAGATGATTCTTTCGGCGCTCTCGCTGCTAGCAAACACAGACTCCGCAACAGCAAAACGCGAATATCGTATCTTCTCTAGTTATCTACTTGTTGACGTTATGTTACCTACCTTGTGTTTGTATAAGATCGGTGAAATGTGATTGGTTTGTTTAATTTAACAGGTTAAAACGTAAACTCATTCAGTCGGTCATGTCTCAGTGTCAAGGCTTTAGCTGCAGCAACCGCTTCTGAAGGAAAATATCAGAGAACCAATCAGATCCCTGCATTTCGTCGGCGGGGTTCAATCAGTTGATTGGCCAGACGTATATGATTGACGGGAATCTAAACCAATGATTTAAGAGAAAGAGTAGTTGGGCGTACTAAACTCAAAGTGAAAAAATTATGCTACAGTTTGATGTTTTATATTTTTGTTTTCAGACTTTTACACACCAAAATTGTAATTGGTCAGACACCAAATAACTTGCAATGAGATATTGTTAATTTATTTATTTATATGCACAAGTAAACTCGATGATTAACCACTAAAAATGATTTATGCTTCACCTTTTTCGTTTGTGGGTCAAAACTTTATCACTTGACGACGTAAAGTGTACGTGACAACAACCACACCGAGAATAGATGTAGGCTACATCACCTAATCCTAATTTACACTACCGGTCAAAAGTTTGGGGTCAGTAGGATTTTAAAATGTTTTAAAATAAGCCTATTCTGCTCACCAAAGCTGCATTTATTTCATCAAAAATACAGTACAAATTGTGAAATGACTGTACATAAAAGTAGTTTATAATTTAATTTAATAATTTATTCCAGGGCGTCACGGTGGCGAAGTGGGTAGCACGATCGCCTCACAGCAAGAAGGTCGCTGGTTCGAGCCTCGCTGGGTCAGTTGGCGTTTCTGTGTGGAGTTTGCATGTTCTCCCCGTGTTCGCGTGGGTTTCCTCCGGGTGCTCCGGTTTCCCCCACAAGTCCAAAGACATGTGTTATAGGTGAATTGGGTAGGCTAAATTGTCCGTAGTGTATGTGTGTGAATGAGTGTGTGTGGATGTTTCCCAGTGATGGGTTGCGGCTGGAAGGGCATCCGCTGCGTGAAACATATGCTGGATAAGTTGGCGGTTCATTCCGCTGTGGCGACCCCAGATTAATAAAGGGACTAAGCCGAAAAGAAAATGAATGAATGAATTTATTCCAGGGCGTCACGGTGGCACAGTGGGTAGCACGATCGCCTCACAGCAAGGTTGCTGGTTCAAGCCCTGGCTGGGTCAGTTGGCATTTCTGTGTGGAGTTTGCATGTTCTCCCTGTGTTGGCGTAGGTTTCCTCCAGGTGCTCCGGTTTCCCCCACAGTTCAAAGACATGCGCTGTAGGTTAATTGGGTAGGCTAAATTGTCCGTAGTGTGTGAGTGTGAATGAGAGTGTATGGGTGTTTCCCAGTGATGGTTTGCAGCTGGAAGGGCATCTGCTGCGTAAAACATATGCTGGATAAGTTGGCAGTTCATTCCGCTGTGGTGACCCCTGATTAATAAAGGGACTAAGCCGAAAAGAAAATGAATGAATGAATGAATTTATTCCAGTCGGCGTCACAGTGGGTAGCACGATCGCCTCACAGCAAGAAGGTCGCTGGTTCGAGCTGCTTCGGCTGGGTCAGTTGGCATTTCTGTGTGGAGTTTGCATGTTCTCCCCGTATTGGCGTGGGTTTCCTCCGGGTGCTCCGGTTTCCCTCACAGTTCGACATGCGGTGAATTGAATAATTCGTAGTGTATGTGTGTGAATGCAAGAGTGTATGGCTGTTTCCCAGTGTTGGGTTGTGGCTGGAAGGGCATCTGCTGCGTAAAACATATGCTGGATAAGTTGGCGGTTCATTCCGCTGTGGCGACCCCTGATTAATAAAGGGACTAAGCCGAAAAGAAAATGAATGAATGAATTTATTCCAGTGATTTTAAAGATGAATTTTCAGCTTCATTACTCCAGTCTTCAAAGTCACATGATCCTTCAGAAATCACTCTAATATTAATTATTATCATTATTACTATTATTAATATTATTATTATTAATGATAATAGTAATAAAAGCAATAATGACTGGAGTTATAATTTCATTTGAAACTACATACTACAACTACAATAAGAAAGCAGTTATTTAAAATTGTAATAAATATTTAACAATTAATTTTTTTTTTACATTTAATAAATGCCGCCTTGTTGAACAGAATAATAAAAAAACATGAAAAAAAACTTAACCCACATTATTCAATTCAATTCATATTTATATAGCGCTTTTCACAATATAGATTGTGTCAAAGCAGCTTAACATAGTTCTAGTAAAGTCCAGATTTCAGAGTTGAAGTTCAGTTTAGTTTAGTTCAGTGTGGTTTAAATTTCACTGCTGAAAGTTCAAACACTGTAGAGCAAATCCACCGAAGCGCAGCTCCACAAGTCCCGATCCGAGCAAGCCAGCGGCGACAGTGGCGAGGAAAAACAACTTGACCAATTGACGAAGTGAAGGGAAAAAAAACTCGAGAGAAAATGACGCAATAACCTTCAGATTTTGCTACCAGTGTAAATTTTAATGCGGAGTAGTGTGATATGAAGCTGTAATATCGCCCTTTATCCCTAACCCAACCCCAACCTCAGAACCATTCAAATACAGTGTTGGTAGCACAATCTGATGGGTAGGATAAAATGGCAGGACACTCCGGTAGTGTACATAGCTGTACATCAGAAGTGTCTAATGTCTTTAGATGATTTACGATATTAGTCTACTGTCGTGTGTTTAAGCTCCAGTTAAAATCATTTAGTACAGTGTTATCGTACACTCGGACACAGTATTACTAGTACTATAGCCTATGTAACTACCCCGATTGACGACATGAAAACAAAACTTAGCAACTTAACTTATTAGCGTCACTCTTAAATCGGTTTAATATTTTATATGATGGCTGCACAAAATGTCTTTATGAAATAAACGAAATACAGGTTTCACAGCAGGGGTGTGGTGGAAATTCGCCTTGTTTGCTTTCGTTTTCCCATCTGGCCATAAACGCGGAAGAATAACAAACATTACTTTCATTTCGCGGGAAATCATGATGTGAGTCAGCAGTTTCGCTCTCGATTTCTCCTTATGTTTTGACCACAGTTGATTCACCAGTCCATGGATTCAGAGAGACAGAGCTGCTGGAGTCTGAAGGTTTCATCCATCTGCGGTGAACATGTTGTGTTATTGGGGAGCGCAGGTCCGAGAAGGATTCGGTCTGCCTGATAAAGTCAATAATGGGAAATGCGGTATTAAATCCATCTGTCCGAAACCAGCAGTTCAAGACATGTCAGCTGGGAAGAGTTTCGTTGGATTCATCCGGGATGGGAAGGTGTCGGTCCTGAGACTGCGCGATGAAGACTGTGACCAAGATGGAAAACTAAGTATGATAATAAATGTAGTGTTTGGTACTTTTAAAAGTATATTTGTCTTTAAAAAAAGCCTAGCTAAATGTGATACTTATTTACTTTATACACTGTTTAATGACAAAAAGCCAAGACAACATTTATTTTGATGTTGCTTTAACTTATTTAAATACTTTAATCAGGTTTCAACTACATTTCTTTTAAGTTTTACAAAGTTTAACTTAATATTTTTAGTCAGTTTGATTGATGTAAGTTGAGATGACTAGAAAAGTTCATTTGATTCAACTCAAAAATTGAAGGCAGCAATATTTTTTTTACAGCATAAGGAAAGTGACGTGAAAGTATGTTGTTATTTTTGTGTTTTGTTTTTTTTAAGATTGTGGCAGATTGTAATATATTACTTTTAAAAGTAACTTTACCCAACGTCGGAAAAATGACACCCTAACTGCATTTAAAAATATAATTACAAAATACTTAATAAATATGTCATATCTTAATGAGAGCATGTGTGTTATTTGTGTCTGAACAGAAGTTAAACTAATGAAAATATATGTTTCTGTAGAGCAACTGGAGCTAAAGAAGGACAGAGTCAGATCAATTGTCTGTGGAGAAGATGGTGCAGTTCTTCTTGCTTATGGTGGAAAAGTTCTCATTATGGACAAATCTACTGTCTGCAGGTTTGTTTATATAAAGCATGATGGTATTAATTTCCATAAATATGATAACAAATATATCTGAGAGATTGTTGTTTCTCTGCAGGCCTTTTAAATGTCTGGAAAACAGGCAGGTGATTCAGATTGCATGTGGAGACCAGCATTCAATGGCACTAACCAACGGTATTCACAACCATTCTGACTCATTAATGAAATGAACTGATTTGATGATAGATTTGTTGAACTGTTGGTCTTTCAGATGGTCAGTTGTTCGTATGGGGGGAGAACGCTCATGGTCAGCTGGGTTTGAAGAAAAAACTGGCCGGCACTCAGTCTCCTCTACAACTCCAGAGTCTGTGTGGGATCCCAATGGCTCAGATCAGCGCTGGAGGAAACCACAGCTTTGTGTTGTCTCTGTCAGGAGTCGTGTTTGGGTGGGGAAGCAACTCTGCTGGACAGCTGGGTCTCGGAGACACTACAGGTCTTAACATCTCAATCCCAAAATGATAAAACATTATAAATGCGACACAAATTCAGTCACATTGTGTATCATGTACATCAGTGGTATATCATAGTTGAATGTTACAGATTTGGAAGCAATAAATATTAAATATTGTCTTGTCACCACAGACAGATTCTTTCCTACAATTGTAAAAAGCCTGAATGGAAAGAAAACGGTGTCCATCTCATGTGGAGGAGAACACACTGCCACTCTGTCAAAGGTATTGTGGTTGTAATATACTACACACAATGTGTCCATGGGGTCTTAAAAAGTCTTAATTTCAAATCTAAAGTTTTAGGCCTTAAATTCCCTGAAAGAATGTCTTGTCGGGCTTAAATCATTTTAAATGAGTCTTAATTTTTCCATGTCCATGTGAATTTATTCATATTTAGTTTATTATAATTTTTAAAACTTCTTTTTATTTTAACTTTTTAAAAATTTTATTTAGAAAAAAAAGACAGAAGGGGAAGAAAAAAAAATAAAAACAAAGAACAAAGCGGTTGTCATATGGGTTACAAAATCAAGTTATAATACATTTGAAGCACATTATTACAAATTGTTTTCAATGACATACTCAGTCCATTTTTGCCAATACTTGTTGCACTGTTTTGAATCAAGTATTAGGTTAAAAGTCAGTCTCTCCATACAGTGTATTTCCTTTACAATTTCTATCCATTGAGCCCTTGTTGGAGGATCAACCTGAAACCATTTTCGAGTTATGGCTTTTCTGCTACTTACCAAAAGTATTTGAATTAAGTATTTGTCAATAGTTGGAGTAATTTCTGGTATTTTTTCAAGGTATAATGTAATAAATGAGTAGTCCAATTTTTCTCCAGTTATCTTTTTTTATTTTAGTCGCTATTTCATACCAGAAAAAAATATAGATGTGGCAAGTAAGATTTTTCCGCTAGCCCAACCAGGCCATTAGAAAAAAATCCTTAGCATTTAGCCATTTAGCCCTGTTTAAGTCTGAAATTTCATTCATAATGGTCTTAAAAAGTCTTAAAGAGCCCCTATTATGGGTTTTTGAAAACTACCTTCCATGCAGTGTGTAACACAGCTGTGAAATGAAGTGAAGTGAAGTGAAATATCCAGCTAAGGCTTAAATCTGAAAGTGCACCGTGTTTAAAACTATTGATTCATCTATAAAAGAGTCGACTCATAGTGGTTAGAATGAATCTCCGCTGTAACGAGTCTTTAGCCGTGCCGGCGTGACGTCGATACGGAACTCAAGCCCCACCCATTTGTTGCGGGTGCAGACCCGGGAAAATTGAAACCCCCGGCCCCGCCCACAAACACTGTAGAAAGAAAAAGAGGAAGACAAACTCTGTAGCAGATCCCGGTTGAATCAAGTCGCATAGACGCTGTGCTTTGAAGTGTGAGGGAAAGTTAGTGTTATTTTCCCTACCCAAAACTTAAGCGCGATTAAAATGGTTGCTCCTTGTTTTCTCTAGCTTGCAAATTATGTATTTAATTGTGTTTTGTTACTTGTAACCGCTTGTACTGTATCTGGTTAACTCTTTATAGTCTCATATTGTGTCTAAAACCACGTTGAAAACGCGTCGTGTGCCGATTAGTTTACGGATTTAAATGCAATTTGTCGTTGCTTTGGCCACCATCAGCTGTTCCTACACACGTGCGGCGGTCAAATTTCAAAATAGTTCAGCTTTTGTCACTGTGTAGATTAATACTGAATGTGTGTCATGGTTAAGAGTAGAGTAATATGCTGGCGTTTAACTGCATTGCTTTAATGCACCCCTGCATTGGGCTCACACATACACTCTGCACTCTGACTACTTCAACAATGTTGATAAGTCGTGGGCATTTCTCTCTGTCTCACGCTGAATGCAGTCGACCAATCACAACAGACTGGGTCATCGGACCAATCAGCGCAGATTAGCATTGCGCTAAGGAGGGGTTTGGGAACAAATGAATCGCTGAACGAATCATATGGGAGTCGTTGGGATAATTAGGTAAAAAAAAATGCATATTATAAGACAATGAAAGTGTTTTTTGACCTTGCATGCATATCAGCCTGTTGTTGGAGACCCCCAAAACCAAAATATGACCTTTTTTAATCCATAATAGGGGCTCTGTAAATTTGACTTGACGCAACCTGCAAAAACCCTGTATATAAAATGATACAAGAAACTAGGCAGAGAATAAAGTAGTAATTGTTTTATTTTTTTCAGGGCGGCACAGTATTCACATTCGGATCAGGAGGTTTCGGTCAGCTTGGGCACAACTCATTTAAAGATGAACATCATCCACGACTGGTTGCTGAACTGTGGGGATCTAAAGTGTCGCAGGTCACATGTGGGAGGTAAACTAGAGTCTTCAGAAGTTTTAGTAACTTGGTAGGATGGTTGTAAGTAATGTAAATACTGTTTAGTAATTAAGCATTTGATTCTTTCTTGAACAAAGACATCACACTCTTGTATTAGTCGCGTCAACAAATCGGATCTACTCGTTTGGATGTGGGATTCAAGGACAACTGGGAAATAAAAAATTAATCAACCAGTCTTTGCCATTCCCTGTGTATCTGCCAACTGGTAAGAAAGAATTCATCGTTTTGTAGTAGTATGTTTTCTTCTTCTTCTGAACTCTGATGTGTCTTGCATGCAGAATGTAATCAGACATGCACAATTGAAAAACTCATCGCTCGGGAGAATTATTCCTTTGTGCTGCTTTTCAAGGTAAGACCGTTTGCATTCACAAAGTGTTTGAATTTAATTATTGCTGCACTGTGTTCACTTTGGCTGCACAATATTGTAAAAAAAAATACATTGCAGTATTTTGATTTTCTGTAATATATTGCGATATAAAATCTATTTCACCAGATTGCAGTGATTTTGTAGTGTATTGCTTCTGCAAAAAATATAATAAGCTAGATAAATACAAAGGATGAGTAAGAGAAAAACAAATTGTGCTTTATGCAGTTGAAGTCAAAATTATTAGCCCTCTGATTTTTTTGTTTTATATTTCACCAAATGATGTTTAACAGAGCAAGGAATTTTTCACAGTATTTCCTATAATATTTTTTCTTCTGGAGAAAGTCTTATTGGTTTTATTTCGGCTAGAGTAAAAGCAGTTTTTAATATTTTAAAAACCATTTTAAGGTAAATATTATTTACCACTGTTATACAATGACTTACCTAATTACCCTAACTTGCCTAATTAACCGAGTTAAGCCTTTAAATGTCACTTTAAGCTGAATACTAGTATCTTGAAAAATATCTAGTATAATATTCTGTACTGTCATCATGGCAAAGATAAAAAAATAATAGTTTTAATAACTTATTTCTAATGACTGATTCATTAGAAATAAGTTATTAAAACTATTATGTTTAGAAATGTGTTGAAAAACTCTTCTTTCCGTTAAACAGAAATTGGGGGGAAAAAAATAGAGGGGAGCTAATAATTCAGGAGGGCAAATAATTCTGACTTTAACTATACTGTATTTATATTTTTGTTAAGCTTTAGTAGCCAGACACAGATAAAATAACACTAAAATAACACTTTACAGTCTCCAGTATATAAATGAAATGCAACTGATCTTTGTTAAAGCTAAAATTCTATTGTTTCTTGCACCTGCATGCTTTAAACTCACTAATGTTAAAACTGCAATATAAAAAAAACTACATTTATGTATATATTTATTATATAATTTAAAAATGACATGCATTTTAAATTGTGGCGCTTGGTCACCTGTAATCCCTACTTGGCATTGTGCATGCTGCGATGTGACTATTGCCGATGTGCACGTTGCGATGTTGATGCTGAAACGATAAATTGTGCAGCCCGTAGAATTACTTATGTTTCTTATGTGTATCGTAGGATCATGGGAATCAGTCCAAACCAAATCCTAGCAGAGGGATTTTGACATTAGATGACAGAATGATTAAGCGATGGGTGTCTGCAAATGACTCATGGAAAGTGATAAAGAAGTGAGTTTTTATAACATGCAGCAATTTAATCAAGAAATAAAACCTCAATTCCAGCGCAGTTGGAACTAAAATGTAACTAAAACACTGTCATATTTTGCAAATCTAATAGGGCCTGTTTATACCTGGACACTTTATGTCTCTTCTCTGATCGGATACTTTAGCTATCTGATTTCGGTTTCATTTTCAACTAGATTACATTGACTAAAGCATCGGATACACTACATTTTATTTAATCATTATTACTTTTTACTGAAATGTAGGCTATATATCTTATTTGGCATCCAATGTAGGCTGTAGGAGGCTTTATGCTGCACTTCACTTGCGTTCTAGTAAAACATCAGCTCAAGAGCACAAGTCGGGCCCCGCAATTACTCAATCAACAACGCATCTAATTTTGCCATAGAGATACGTGCAAGACATTCAAAATTGTTAAGGGTTTTACGTTAATTTGTGTGTAACCTACTATACTACTTTGTGTATAACCTACTTTACTATATTTGTGTATAAAAAACTAAACAATGTGTCTTTGTAAAGTAACAAAACGCTATATTTTTTTGTTGCAGACAAAAGTGAAGAAGGGGGCATGTCGCGGATGAAAGTGAATGGGGGGAGGGGGGGGGATGAGTCGCGGACAAAAGTGAATAAAGTGTTTATTTGTTTACATTTTGGGAGGATTAAAACTTCTATATGTGGTCTCAATAACCAGATGCGTTTAGACGGATTTATATCCATCTCGAATGCGTTTCGGAGGGCATTTACACCTGCTGTTTTCACGATTTGATAGCTATCTGATTAGAAAAAAATGTATGAAGTGTAAACAACACCACAAAAACATGTATTTTATTCATAATAGAGTAGAGAAAAAAATATTTAATGCTTAACTGAGCAAAAGTACCATTTTACAGATTTTTTTTATTGGTATTTAACAAGACCATACATCGTAGTATGTAATACAGAATAAGAATAATTACAGACTGTCATAGTTTTCTTATTTTCCCACTATCCCCTTAAAAATTTTATTTAATTTAATTTCATTAAATGTATTAATTAAAAACAAACATATCCTCTGAAACAAAAGCTAATTAAAACAAAAGGAAAAAGAATGTCATTTTACAGAAACATTTGAGACGTACTCATATCACTGTACTAATAAAATGAAGTATTGTGTTTTTGTTTAAAGGGACATAAATAAAGTGTTCTCCTCTGCTGCCTCTCTGAATGGAAGTTTTCTCAAAACAAGGTAAATGTCCAGATCAGAATGAGGTAATCTTATGTAGCCATTTGTCCTTGTTGTGCCTAAAATGACATTCTTTGTAGTTGTGATGAACATTATCAGACGTCTGTGGAGCAGTGCGGTTTGGATTTTGATCTGGTCAAAACATCCTTCGGAAAGTTATCAGAGAATGAAACGGCCATCTCAGAGGTAATGGTGAATGCAACATGAACATTTACAAAAATCAGGGTTGGTACGGGTGCTGGTAATCCTTGAAAATGCTTGAATATTGATTGAGTGTTTCCAAGGTTTGAAAAGTGCTTAGATTTTGGATAAAGTGCTCGAAACAACTATTTAAAGGTCCCATGCTTTGAAATATGCATTTTT
This sequence comes from Danio jaintianensis, assembly GCA_903798115.1. NCBI lineage: Eukaryota > Metazoa > Chordata > Actinopteri > Cypriniformes > Danionidae > Danio > Danio jaintianensis. The sequence continues at coordinate 5,518,469 of CAIGQV010019186.1, read as the reverse complement.
TATTCAAAGGACGTAATCTCAACTGAAACTTGAAGGCGGGCGAGGCATAGAGTAGCTCCTGCCCTTTATAAAAAACAGCCAGTAGTGTTTGGTTTTTCTCACAGCTCTGCCAGTGAGAGTGGTTGAGCTCAAGTGCATCAAATGAGAAGCAAATGAGAAGTGTCTTGAAGGGAGCAGGGCATGTCAGATACTAGAGAGCATTTGATTGCTCAGAAGATTTGATGAAAAAACTGAAGTATGAAGTGATGTCAAAAAATTGTTGATTCATTTAGGCAGAAGTGACTGCAAGCTTTGGATGTGTATATCAGGTTTATATCTTCTAAATGTGGATTTTATCACTGTTTTGGAGCACACTAGCTTATAGATAGCCTTAAAACTAACATAATGATACTAACATCTAAAAATCTTTATTTCAAATTAGCATAATCCTGCTGTCTTTTTTTTTATTTAAGATGTGAATAAATTACATTTAAGAGTGTAATGTTGGGCTTGGGGCAAACATGCCATCCAAAGTGTTCCTTAGAATACTTCACTATACTACATTACAGAATACTATAACAAATAGCATCTAATATAATGTAATATGTATACATATACAGTTGAAGTCAAAATTATTAGCTGTGAATGTGAATTTTGATTCTTTTTCAAATATTTCCCAAATGATGATTAACAGAGCAAGGAATTTTTCACAGTATTTACCATAATATTTTTTCTTCTTGAGAAAGTCTTTAGAAAGTCTTGAGAAAGTTTTATTTTGGCTAGAATAAAATTATTATTTTTTAAACCATTTTAAGGTCAATATTATTAGCCCCCTTCAGCAATATTTATTTCATTGTCTACAGAACAAACTATTATTATACAATGACTTTTTACAATGACTAATTAACCTAGTTAAACCTTTAAATGTCACTTTAAGCTGAATACTAGTATCTTGAAAAATATCTAGTAAAATATTATGTACTGTCATCATGGAAAAGATAAAAAAAAAATCAGTTATTAGAAATGAGTTATTAAAACTATTATGTTTAGAAATGTGTTGAAAAAAAACTTCTTTCCATTAAACAGAAATTGGGGAAAAATATACAGGGGGGCTAATAATTCTGACTTCAACTGTATGTAAATATGTAATTTGCCACACTTGTAAAGTGCTGGAAAAGATTAAAATGCATCTGGAAAGTGCTTGAAATGTGCTTAAATTTGACTTTAAAAAATATGTAAGAACCCTGAAAAATGATGATCACATTTAAACAATGATGCAATAAATGTTTCATATTTTGGTTCCTCAGGCAGTGAAGGTGGTTCAGCGTGCACTGCTGTCTCTGAATCCAAACCCAGCAGGTGTGGAAGCTCTGAGAATTTATCTTCTCCTCCCTGAGCTCATCAACTGTCTCCAGAAGCCACAAATCGAACTCACTGAAGCTCTGGCCTTTAAAATCCTGAATCTAGATCCTGCTGCTCGTTATGTGTTAGGTAAAGCACAAAAACTTTTTTTTTAGTCTTTGTGTTTTCATCTATGTTGTATTTGTTTTATCCACTTTTTCAGTTGTGATGTATGGAATACTGTTTCCGGATCCAAGCTGCTACTCATTTGTATTGAGAAAATGACCATTTTTTAGTCTTATCAGACATTAAAGAGGACCTGTTATGCCCCTTTTTATGACATGTAAAATAAGCCTCTGCTGTCTCTAGAGTGTGTATGTGAAGTTTCAGCTCAAAATACCCCTCAAATAATGTTTTATAACTCGTTGAAACTGACCCTTTTAGACTACTACTTAGGCTTTCTAATTGTGCCCTTTTGGTGACTGTCGCTTTAAATTCAAATGAGATTGTGCTCTTTTTAAAAAGAGGGCAGAGCTACAAATGCCTATGTGTCAGCATAGTGGCAGGTTAAAAAACAAGACTAATGTCCTATGCTAATAAAGGAGAGATGGTCACTAATGGGCGGGGCTTTCCCCCTTTGATGACATGTACAAAAGGAGAATGTCAATCAAAGTGTTTCTGCAGACTGTTTTTATCAAGTGTGATTATATAGAATAGAATTAATTAATTTTTACCATTGGAGGCTGGCTATATTTACACACTGTTGCCACAATACTGTGCTTAAACCACTTATAAAAGTGATTTTTGCATAATAGGTCCCCTTTAAAGTGAAATTCTTTCAAAATCATGGCGTACACAACAGTCTCAGGACTTGCCGCATCACAGAGACCAATATTTGAACAATTTATAAAAAATGAATCACTTTCTGGCCATCTGATATATGACATGGACATATGTATTGCGGTCATGATTTTTCGAAAGTATTACAGCGTTTTATAAACGTTTATTTGCACCATTTGTTGAGCCTCCCTGTACAGTTTGATAGAGCGATTGAACCTGGAAGTTGTGTCACGTGACGTCAGACTTAACAAGCGGATAGTAGTCGCTCTAGTAGTAGTAGTAGTAGTAGTAGTAGTAGTAGTTCTATAGTGTATTTAATAATAGTATTTTTGTTTACTTTAGAGATATACTGGTCCAAACTTCCCGATGACCGGCTCAAAACGTTGGTGAATATATTTAAAAAAGCATCTGCTGACTTAATTAGCGGGATTGCTACTGTCAGTATGAACCAACACATAACGCGTCTGCCACAATTTGTGACGATTCTTCAGATGCTCTATAAGGTAGATTTATCATGCATTAGATCAAACGTTATTTAAAAAAAAAAATACTTGCTAAATTCTATATTTCTTTTACGCGTTTGTGTTTCTGTTGTGAAGGTTTGCTGCAACGGCAACAGAAACATCACAAAGAGTGATTTCATCATTCACGAGATCAATTTCCTGCTTGATGTGGTGAGAACCAACAAGTTGGTCAATATTATGATCATTATTATTTCAGTAAATATGGCAGAAGTGTATTTTGCATGCTTAAAATTAATGATATTATTCAAAAATGTACATAAAAAACTTTCAAAAGACATTGTCTATATGTTGTAAGATTTAAGAAGTCAACCATAGCTTTCAATTCAGTATTGATTGACTTAAATTTCTACTTACGATATATTTTTTTTAAGTAACACACATGGAAAATACTATAGTAATTACTATAATGTTTTTGAACCATGCTATAATAAAGTACTTAAATTAATCTGTTGTGATAATTCTATAGTTGCTATGGTAACACAACAACTGGGTTATGAACAAATAACCCATTACTGTAGTTTTCAACAGCTAAAAAAGGTACAGTATATTATACTACAGTACACCAGAGTTTATTGTGGTTAAAACTGAAGTATACTAAAAGACTGAAGTATACTAACCATCATTTTAGAACCATATTATAATAAAGTGGGCGACACGGTGGCTCAGTGGTTAGCACTGTCGTCTCACAGGAAGAAGGTTGCTGGTTCGAGTCTATACATGCACTATAGATGAATTGAATAAACTAAATTGGCCGTAGTGTATGAGTGTGTTTGTGAATGAGAGTGTATGGGGTGTTTCCCAGTACTGGGTTGCGGCTGGAAGGGCATCCGCTGTGTAAAACATATGCTGGATAAGTTGGCGGTTCATTCCGCTGTGGCGACCCTTGATGAATAAAGGGACTAAGCCGAAGGAAAATGAGTGAATGAATTATAATAAAGTACTTGAATTAGTATGTTGTTGTAATTCTATAGTTGCTGTGGTAAAAGTATACGACAATACTTAGCATTCATGAACAAGTGTTGTAAATATTATAGTACATAAAGTACAATACACTCAAAAACACTGTAGTATTTACTTTAAACTACTTTAGTGTTTTTTTTTTCATGTGGGAAAACACAAATGCTAAAGAATATTTCTATCTCGAATTAACAGCTGCAAACCACCTATTATGATATGAACAACAACTGGCTGAAGTTGAACTTGACTGATCAGATCGATCCAATACTGGCACAGCAAATGTACTATCAAGTAAGCACCAAAAACCTTTGCCATGTTTCTCATTTCTGTGGAAATGTCAGGTTGAGTAGCATGATGATTCCTTTTCCTTTTATTACAGGCAACTTTACACAATCTTATATTACTTCCATGCATCTTTAACCTGGAGGCCAAATGTAGCTTTATGAAGAACAGAGCGCTGCTGGTAATTTTGACAAATCAGCTCAAGGTTTCCTGGGAATTATTTAAGTCTCCGTATTGCTTTTGATCACAAATGCTTCAATTGCAGCTTTCCCTTCAACTGCTGCTGAGACGCACAGCTCTGCTTGAGGATTGTTTTCATCAATTGAGAGTGGCTAGCCAGCAACATCAACATCTTGGAAGATTTAGCCTGTCGGTAAGGAAAGAGTGAGGGTGTGAAGACATTTATGTTTAGTCATTTAGCAGACGCTTTTGTCCAAAGCGACTTACAATTGAGGAGGCATTCAGTGATTCAACAGGAAGAGGCAATACTCATTAGAAGTGCTAATTATACAAAGGAACTGTTAGTGTTTAGAGAACTAAACATTATGATCAGTTTTTACAGTGTACTGCAGGTTTCAGAAGTATTGAAAGTTATAATCTTTTACAAATATTTGTGACCCTGGACCCCAAAACAATCTTGTGTTGCACAGGTACATTTTTGGCCAAAAATACATTATATGGGTCCAGATGATTGATTTTTATTTTATGCCAGAAATAAATAGAATACTATATAT
>CAIGQV010019186.1:5501833-5511916 GCA_903798115.1 Danio jaintianensis | reverse complement strand
CACACACACACACACACACACACACACACACACACACACACACACACACACACACACACACACACACACACACACACACACACACACACACACACACACATATATAACTCATAAAATATGCTCAGAAATGTGCTAAGCAGCGACTTGAATGTTAGTCAGTTGTAGGTTGCTCTCTCATTTTGATCTTCACTGCACATTGTTTTTATTCACTTACTGTATTTTCATTTTCACTCATCATACCAAACCAGCTCACTGTGGAAAAGGAGAACTACTTCCTGTTTGGGATTCTGTGTGGCCTGGCCTTCAACAACTGCTCTGTAGTTAATCTGCCCTTCCCTTTAGCCCTGTTTAAGAAACTTCTCAACATCAAACCATCTCTCGAGGACTTGGCAGAGTTTGATCCAGGTCTTGGCAGGTGAACGTTACAATCAATTTGATCTTAATTCCTTTTGAGTACTTCTTTGCACTCATTACAATAAACTGATATTAATATTAAAAGTGCAGTATGTAAGTTTGACACCCAGTGGTTGAACTAGGTATTGCATTCCTGGATCAAAACAAACGCAATCGCAGGTTGCCAGATTGAGGACCAACAGGAGTGTGCCTGACTATCGTGCCTAAAGACTGATTTAAATCGTTTTCTATTTAAAAGCAACAGCACGCGATAGAAGGAATATTTTTGTTCTAACCAACACCTTGAATTGATATATTAGAAACGGCTTCTATTTCTTGCTGAACAACAGGATAAACTGACAATTATCACCTCAGGTACACCTTATGTGCTTTATTCAGTGTTAAATGCTAGTAATGTGAGTTTGAATGTCATTTTACATGACATTTATTGCCATACTACTGAAAGCAGCAGCAGATGGTTCACCTCAGATCTTGAAAATAAAATAAACCGTTTGAAATTGAACTTTAAAACTGTGACTCAAAACCAACACATATCAGTGATTCAGCATCTACATTTAATAATGTTAAAGAGGTTTAATATGTATTAATTAGGTTATAAATGTTACAATTTCGTGAGTGAGTGCATATTCTGTGCTTCTGAATGGCTGTATTTCAATTTCCGTCGTGTTTCATCTGGTGCAAACAGACAAATTGCTTATCACTCGTCACGTAGCGTGTTGTTAGGACACGGGGTTACAATGTAACCTGCTCACCTAATGTTTACATTCATAATATTTATATTATTTGCTAATAAATAACCTCATGTGGAACTCTGAATCAGCATCTCATTTCGGAGTCTGCTACTGTCCACCGGAGGTTGCATTTCGGTCACGGACGCATGCTTTGAGAGCCTTCATGACTGAATGAATGAAATACGTGGTTTTCCACCATGGCAACCCGGGGTTCTGAAATATAATTGGCTAAAGTGGCAGTGGGCGGGTTAAAAGAACCAAAACAAAGACAGCGTTCCGGCACGTTACAGACATTTTCAAAGCAGAATATCTGACTTCAGCATTGTTTTTCAGATAAACAAGAATGTTCACTTAGCATGTTTCTTAAATATCTGCAAACATATTATGGTATTTTTATGATTCAGAAAAGTCAAAAACTTACATACAGCACTTTTAATATCAGTTTATAATATGTATATATATATATTTATATATTAATATTCTCAGGAGTTTGCAGTACATCCTGGACTACAGCGATGACGTCGAGGAATTGGATACATATTTCACGGTTTGTTTTGGTTCACATATTATTGAAGGGATAGTTCACCCAAAAGGGAAAATGTTGTCATCATTTACTCATCCTTCACTTAAAAAAAAAAAAAAAACTATTTGAGTTTCTTTGTTGAACACAAAAGAAGGTATTTTGAAAAATGCTGGTAGCCATTCCATTAGAGTCCTTAAAACCTCAGTTTTCAAATATTTGTACTTAAGATCGCATGGGACGGAGCAGAAGTGGAACTGGATCCTGTTGACCCAGGAAAGCTAGTCACAAATTCTAACAGGTTAGTTTTTATCTGTTTGGCATAATTTTAAGAAATTAAATTAAGAAATCAAATTATATGCATTATATATATTATGCATTGGAAAATGTAACTTCTACTTCTGCAGATCAAAATTTATCGACAAGTATGTTGACCACATCTTCAATCAATCGGTGGAGGAGGTGTTTGAAGAATTTAGGAGAGGCTTCTTTACAGGATGTGAGAAACACTTGGTGGAGATGTTTGAACCAGAGGAGCTGAGAGGGGTGATGGTGGGCAATGAGGAATATGACTGGAATATACTCAAACAGGTCCATATCTAGCATAATGCTCAACATTTAGCATCTAGTTAGTGTCTTTTTAATCGTGTGCACTTAAATCATGCCTATTTTTCAACAGAATGCCAAATATGAAGGATCGTTTTATGCTGAGCATCCAACCATCATCTCCTTCTGGGAGGTGTTTGACAAACTGACGGCAAATCAGAAGAAGGCCTTTCTACGTAAGTTCATGCAGTTGTAGGTACTGTGATGTGGCATTCGTTTTAACATCAAATTTTGATTGAGTAGCCATTTATTTTTAGTCTTATTTTAGTGGTCTGCTTGCATTCTTGTTTTAGTAGACTTAGTAGAGTAGATTTAGTTGACTAAAATGTAACCGGTTTATGTAAATCGTTATATTATAAATATCTATAATATTTCTAGATCGTTATATATACTCCTGGAGAACACACTCATAAACATGAGTGATATTAAAGAGATAGTTCAACCAATAATGAAAATGTACTCATTATTTACTCACCCTCAAGTGTTTACAAACCATTGTAAGTTTCTTTTTTCTCTTACAAAAGAAGATATTTTGAAGAAAGCTGAAAACCTGTAACCATCGACTTCCATTGTAGGAAAAACAAATAGCATGCAAGTCAATGGTTACAGATTTTCTTTTTTTTCAAAATCACATTAAAAGTGCATTTTTGTCCGTTTTTGTCATTCAAAACTGATTTTTTTAGTTCATTTTTATCTAGTTATTTAAAAATTGTAAAAGACTATGTCAAATTATACGTCAAGGAAATAAAACTACAGTGTGATTGTGTCTGGCAACCATTACAAATAATATTTGTTAAAATGTTATCGCTCGATTAAAAAAATAATAATAATAAAAAATTATTTATATATATATATATATATATAAAGGTCAATGGTTCAAGCCTCGGCTGGGTCAGTTGGCATTTCTGTGTGGAGTTTGCATGTTCTCCCAGTGTTCGCGTGGGTTTCCTCCGTGTGCTCTGGTTTCCCCCACAAGTCCAAAGACATGTGCTGTAGGTGAATTGGGTAAGCTAAATTGGCCTCAGTGTATGTGTGTGATTGAGTGTGTGTATGGATGTTTCCCAGTGATGGGTTGCAGCTGGAAGGGCATCTGCTGCGTAAAACATATGCTGGATAAGTTGGCGGTTCATTCTGCTGTGGCGACCCCAGATTAATAAAGGGAATAAGCCGAAAAGAAAATGAATGAATGAATATTCTTTATATTTAATTTCAAAATAGTCACATAAAGAGTGCTTTCAAATCTCATATCTTGGTATCACTTTATTTTGGTCTCTTTAACGCATTTTGTTGAATTTAAGTTACATTGCATCTACATGCCAACTAATTCTCATTAGATTATAAGTAGACTGTTAGGTTGGGATTAGGGTTAGTGTAAGTTGACATGTACTTGCAAAGTTTCTTATAGTCAGTTAAATGTCTGTTGAAGCAGTATCAACAGATATTAAGCAGATTACTAAAACTCAAATGAGAAGTAGTTGGCATGTAGTTGCAATGCAACGTTTAGTCAACAAAAATGTGCAATAGGGATCATCAAAATAAAGTGTTATCCAAATCTTTCCTGTTTTCCTTTGTGAAGTGTTTTTGACGGGGTTTGATCGAGTTCCCATCCTGGGCATGGGTGCGATAAAGATGAGAGTGACACACTTGGCCAACTCAACCGAGGATCATCTGCCAGAGGCTCACACCTGCTATGCTCTTCTGCAGCTTCCCGAATATAAGAAAAAGAAAACACTCAGAGCCAAAGTTATTGAAGCCATCAGCCACAAGAGGGGGTTCTGGGAAGAATGAGCCAGATACTGGACACCCTGAGCTCATCTGGGGCATATTCTTTGACAGTAAAATGGATTTTTCTAATATATACTGATATATATTATGTATATATGTGGTTAGAAAGAGTATATATGGTTGTATAATCTTTTTCGTAGGCTGTAATGTTGGAGATGTGTTGTGTTTATTAACTTAATTTACAATATGTATGTATATTAGCATTTTTATTGATACTTTATTTTAATTTTTTTACTTGTATTGCATAATTACAATTAATATAATTCATATTTATCAATAAATATTATTACTTAATTATTATAGGAATTCATAATACATTGTCAATGTAAAGTATTATTGTTTTTTGGTTGTTTTGTTGAAATTGTAATATATAGACTAGGCTGATTTACTAGTGGCGACACGGTAGCTCAGTGGTTAGCACTGTCGCCTCACAGCAAGAAGGTCACTGGTTCGAGTTCCCACTGGGTCAGTTGGCATTTCTGAGTGGAGTTTGCATGTTTGCCGGTTTCCCCCACAGTCCAAAGACATGCGGTATAGGTCAATTGAATAAACTAAATTGGCCGTAGTGTATGTGAGTGAATGAGTGTGTATGGATGTTTCCCAGTACTGGGTTGCAGCTAGAAGGGTATCTGCTGTGTAAAACATATGCTGGATAAGTTGGCGGTTCATTCCGCTGTGGTGACCCCTGATGAATAAAGGGACTAAGCCGAAGGAAAATGAATGAATGAATAATTTACTAGTAAAAAAATTACACTTGGCTTTAGTTGTGCTTTCTTACAGTATTTAGTAAATATACTGCAATTTAAAATAGTCGTCAATGTTACCGGTTGGAACCTAAAGAGGCGATAAGGTCTTAAAATGTATGTGAAGAGTCTTAAAAAAAGGCATTAAAGGGTATTGGATTTCACTCTCTGACTCCTGTATATACCCTGTTTATGTTTTTTTTGTGTGTATTATAAATGTATGCTGTAAGAATGGGGATGACTGTCCAATTTAAGTTAAGCTAAAATACAGACATCTGCAAAGTAGCTGATACAATTTTTCTAACCTTGCAAAACTATTATGTATTATATTACATGACACTTGTCATAGATCAGATGAAAATCTTGGCTCTTTTTCCGTCTGATTTAATTGTTTTAGTTATTTATTGGGTATTTCTATGAGAGTGGGTTGGACCAATAAGGATTAAATCTTAAATACAACAATCTTCATTTTTAAGTCAAGGTTTATGTTATCATTTTAAACCATATGTAAAAATAAACATGCTTATAATCTGTGCGAATTATACATTGACGATTGGGGGGGGGGTCAACTTTTTTCGGTAGTAGATTGGTAATACATGCTTCAGTGAATCAAATTTATGAATGTATTTAAATTACATCTAATTTATTAATAAAATGTATACGTTTTCAGTGTTTTGAGGGATATTTAGTGACTTTTTTAGAGGTTACTGTAGGTCAAACTATATAAATGATGTGTCTAACGTTTCTTTTTTTTAGGCTACATGCAGATATAAACACCTATTTTACCAGAAACATGTTTTGTGAATACTTAAGATGTCTATCGGTGCTCTAGAGCTGCCAGTTTCAGACTGTTGAATGATATTTTTCCTAGCATTGATTGGCGCGATTATGCAATCACAATGGTATACACCATTATAGGGGGGATCAAATGTATATTTATATTACACATTTTTAATTATTAATATTTAAGATATAGATCAGAGATCAGAGAAAGCTATTTCTTACTAATGACCCCCCCATACATCTTGTTTTGATGTCCTTCAGGGGGGATCAAGCGTTAATTAGGGGGGTCAATCCCCGCAAAACCCCCCTGTAATTTTCACTCTGCTTATAATTAAACTATCAGTTTTATCCTGGATTTAATTTAACATTTTGATAACCTGTGTTTAAAACTAAGTGGTTCGACACCACTCGATTTAAAATAAAAGCCAGATCAACAAACACTTTATAGGTTCAAAGCTAAAATATGTAGTTAATCTCTAGTAATGCTTGTTTGTTAATAATAGTAAAAAAAAAAGAAACTATACTCATTGGCGTCCTCTATTGTCTTAAGCGAATTTGCAGCTATGTTGACAGTAGTCACGTGATCGCTGACGCCGTAATCTGAGTCGTAACTTCCTTGTTTTTGTCGGAACCATTAAACTGAAAGCATTCCAGCAATATACGGTCAAAATAAAGAGGAGACGAGATGCATTTCACCAGGTAACACTTTCCGCATTAACTCACCTTCATTACAGCGTGTTCGCGTTTGACTTGTGCCAGACAGAGAACTGCATTCGCGTACTAGAAAATGACAGTTTAGCGAGTGTCAGTGCGGTGTTATGTGTCAGTTTGTCCTCACGGTATCCTGAGTATTAGTACTGAGGTTACGTATTTACCACACAGACAGTCAGGTCAGAGGTTTGACTATTGTTATCTGCAGTATTTGAACTATAGCATTGTTTAGCGTATTAAAGGCACGAGTCTGAAAAGGCTTGTTTTTACAGGCCGACTGAACAGATTGGATCCACATATGGACGTTTCTAAACCCAGGGAGCTGCCCTGCCTAGAGAACGTTATACTTTGAGAAAGCGCCATTGAGAACTCATACATCTGTTCGAATATAGAACTTCAAAGGCGCTAAAAGGCGACCGTTTGGAACGCGCAATTCGCTCCAGTAATGCAGTATAACGGTAATATTTAAGAACGCAGTGTTCTGAGAGTTCGAATCGAACGTTTGGAATTCGTTAATAATGTTTAAAAAAAAAAATAGAACAAAGTTTGCAGAACTCGCGTATGATTAGATTCGAATGTTGGGAACACGCCCCAGATACATCATTCCGACGTTTGTCCATTTGTAATGCTCTGAAATTGGATTCAATTTTTTTACAGTATGAACGTAAAGGATTTGAACATGGTAGTGATGATGATTGAGGTAGAGTTGGTTTTATATTCGCACGTTCGTTCATTTTAACGCTCCCTACGTGTTTGTTTACCACGCTAATTTAAATATTCCGTCTGAAATCGCATGCAAGTGTGACTTCAAATCAACATTAGCACTATTTAACTGACTGTGAACAGTGTTGCACTTTGATAGTCATTGGCTGCTAATATGAGTTCCCTATTTAGAATTTGCAAATAATACTTTTCTGAATTTATATTATTAAGGAGAAAGTCTAAACGTGCGAATATAGAACCAACTTTACCTCAATGTAGTGATGCTACATTGATATGTATGCATTGATACAGATATTAACCTCACGTTTATGAACATGCCAGTACTGTACAAAAAGTAGAATATTAAAACATTTAATTTGATATGACTGGACATGGCTATTGCGCCCTGACAACTAGATGATGCTAACATATCTGAATATCTGAAAATACCACACCTATTAATATGCAGAAATTAGATTTAAATACTTAAAACAAATGTATAACTCTTTTAAATTAGATTGGAATGTTCATAATACAATTTAATAAAAAAAATATATGGGGAGAGTGAGGTACGATGAGTAATTTCTGGCTTATGTGGTCATTAAGAAAATGCTAAAATGAGGCAGAAGTACAATGAAAGTATCTAACCTATTTCCTGGATGCTTCTAATCCGTTTTAAAGGGATAGTTCACCCAAGATGTTTAAGTTTCTCACCATTTCCTCACACTCAAGTGGTTCTAAACCTTTATGAATTTCTTTTTCACAAAACAAGATATCCTGAAGAATGTTGGAAAATTGACATCCATAGTAGGAACAAAAAATAATAACATCAGGCACACTTTGCCCGATAGCTGCCACTTGGGTAAAAACTAGCTAGCATTTCAATCTAATGCTAATATCATAAGTTTTTTAATTTTTTTGCATGTATTTTTTTATAGGGCTGCACGATATTGGAAAAATCCAACATTGCGATGTTTTGCTATTCTGCGATATATATTGTGATATGAATACAATTTCACCAGGTGACTTGAATATCTCTATTTGGAACGAATTGATCATTTTAGATTGATTGGGATGATTCTGTAGTACGAGTGCGTCTGTATGAAATCTAATAAACAGTCTATAAATACAATAAAGAATGGATACAGTTGAAATAAACTGTTTTCTCGTTTTCCGAGTCTAACAGTATTCAGGTGCAGTAATTGAATAATAAAAGTAATGAATTAAAGTTGCAAATGGTATAATTTCTTATGTCTGAATTCTTTACACACAAAAATCATTATACAGTCACTGGCCTCAAAAATGCATGCCAATGTAAATTTTAATACAAAGTTTACAAACTCAACATTGCATAGTGAATATTGCGAGTGAGGGTGGCGTGGTGCTCCGGGTGCTCTGGTTTCCCCCACAGTCATGCGCTGAGTGTGAATGTGAGAGTGTATGGGTGTTTCCCAGTACTGGGTTGCTGCTAGAAGGGCATCCGCTGCATAAAACATACGCTGGATAAGTTGGTGGTTCATTCTGCTGTGGCGACCCTTGATAAATAAAGGGACTAAGCCGAAGGAAAATGAATGAATGAATACAAAGTACTATCCTCTACCTAGCAGATTACTGAAACGGTGTATAACTGTATATATTTAGTTAACCCCACCGGTTGGATTATGATCTTGTATCAAGCGTCTGACCGTCCACACTAGCTGTCATCCACACACATGTTGGCCATTATGTAAACAGGGGTGTGTGACCTCCTCTATTCTCTTCCCCTAATTCCTCACCTACTTGTTCCCAGCGTCTCAGACTTTGTTTTTGCTCTGTTCCAGATCCGTCATGTACAGGCGGAGACGGCAAGGCAGCACAGCCTAGGAGGTCTCCACCGATTCCGGATCCTTCCATCTGTCTCTCTCTGTATGTGTGAATCATGATGCTGTGCTGGGGAAGCAGTGGCGCGGGTCAGCTGGGCATCGGTGCGTCAGAGGCGTCTGTCTTTGAGCCCAGGAGCTGCTGCGTGTTCGACGGCCGGGGGCTTAAAGAAGTGGCGTGCGGCAACCAGCACTCGCTCTTCCTGTTGCATGATGGGAGCGTCTACACCTGCGGATCCAACAGCTGCGGTCAGCTGGGCCATGACAAGGGAGGAAGCAGGCCAGGTAACTGACTTTGTGATAATTTGAGTGTGATCCGACAGAATTTGATGCAAACTTTAAACCGTAACTTGACAATAATGCTCAGAAAGCTTTTGGAATGGTCATATCTCACATTAGGTATGTGTGAAATGGATCAAGTCATATCTTCAGAAATGTGTTATGTGATATTACGTTTTTGGGATGTACCTACGAATGCCAACAATTTGGTTTGGATTTGTATAGAGATTTGTATGGAGCTTAAAATATGACAAAACAATATGAATTTGAATTGTGTTCATTTGAATTATTGACAATTCTAAAGGTTTATACTTCTGCGTCGAGTGATTGGTGTGACCCACGGTGCCTGCCTTGCGTGTAGTCGTGCATTTATACTTCTGCGTGCTGTTTGTGTTGCTCTGCAATAACACTTCTGAAACACTAGCTGGCAGTAGGTTTTTATGTTCCTCTGTGTTCGAGTTTTGAACGCTACCTTAATATACAAGTAGCTAAAACTCGCTCATTCAGAGGCGGGAACCGGCGGACATGCAGCAACTTTAATCATAAGGTAAACGCAAAAGAAAAGCTTCCATCTGTAGCTCCTTCACAGGACTCGACACTTGTAAACACTCGCTCCATCGGGCTCACGGCTCTCAGCACCACCCACACTCGTCACTGCTACCAAACGACCAATCACAGAGCTTGCGCTTCACGTCGTTGCTACGTGAAGTTACATTTTTTGAGAGGTTGCACCGAGCATACGCGTGTGCTTGATGCAGAAGTATAAATCAGCCTTAACTTAATAAAACTGAAATTATATGCCATTGAAAATATATTGTATTTGAATATTGAACATCTGAAATTATAGACAACTGGATTTTTTTAAGGCAGATTTTTCTAGATGTATTTTCAAAGTTCTGACTTTTTTGTTTTGTTTTGGATTCCTAGACTGCAGATATTCAGTTTGTAAA
>CAIGQV010019186.1:5491230-5501823 GCA_903798115.1 Danio jaintianensis | reverse complement strand
CAGATATTCAGTTTGTAAAAATGCTGTGTCAAGATGAAGACATTTGGGACATCAAATTGATAATAATGCTCAGAAAGTGGTCATATCTCTCTGAAACACTTTTATAATAGTTCAGAACAGGCCTACGAAGCATTTGGTATGTGTGAAATGGAACAAGTACAAGTCATATTTTCAGAAATGTGTTATGTGATGTCACATTTTGGGATGTACCTACGATTGCCAACGATTTGGACAGGTGTTAGATTTGTATGGAGCTTAAAATGTGACAAAACAATCTGAATTTGAATTGTGTTCATTTGAATTATTGACAATTGTAATTTAATAAAACTGAATATTATACGCCATTAAACATTTTTTGGAATTTGACATTCTATATTGAATATTGAACATCTGAATACATTTAAACCAGGGTGTCATGGTGGTTAGCACGGTACTTGCTTGGTACATGCACACAGTTTAAACAAGTAAGTTATGGGCTAGTTAGTATGACAAGTTTAATTTCATCCCTGAATTAAATCTTTTTAATTTTTATTGTATTTATTTTTGTATTTGTTCTTAGCAACTACTCAAACAGCCTAGCAACAGTATGAATCTTTTCACATAAGTCCATGAAAATTGGTTTTACAAACTTGAAATGCTGCTTTGTTTGTTTTTAATATAACCACACCTAAAATCAAAATAAGAATGGATTCAATTTCATTCTCAGATATGATTGAGTGTGGCCTGGATTTAATAAAACGTTACGTGTTTGATCCTGTTATTATTATTGCATTATACTGCGTTGAGAGTCAGTGATGATTGCAGATCTCCTTTTATCCAGCATGCACTGGGACTCACCAGTTCAGGATTGCTAATCCGGTTTAAAAGAAAACAATTCCAAGCAGCAGGCGCTCTTTCTCGCATGTCTGTGCTAATGAGACGGCAGCATTCGTTCTGATGTTGGAACGAGGGATGTGTTAAGAAGACTGTCCAGAAAATAATATGGAAAAAAGATGCACTTTAAATGAAAAAAGTCTTTATACTGTATGTCCAGTGCAGAAACAGATGCACATTCAAGAACCTGTATATTAATGTAATGTGTTATGATGTATGCTTGAGTTATTTATTTTTTTGTTTTTATTTTTTAGCTTTTATTTGTTGTCTGTAGTTTGTTAAGCAGAAGATGCTTAACAGATGTTGGGCAAAGATCAGGATTGCAGCTTGTAGAGCTTCAGATGAATTTGATCACTGTAATGAAAAGCTCTTGAGAAATGTGTATTTTCACATTAGTCTGGAATTCACTGCATGTAGTTTCTGGAGAATGAAAGTTTCTTCTGGTCATGTTTTGGTTAAGTAGGCATTCAGTTTTAGCATGCCAATTTACAGCCATTGGGGATTAGTTAGTTACTGTGCGTGGACACCGCCGCCGGTGAGAGCATCAAAATTCACTACATTGATCTTGCATTTAAAGGGGCCGGTGTAGCAAATCACTTACATTCCCGAATTAAACATGCTTTCTAGCGTGAAAATGTTGTGCGCCCTTATATCAAATTCATTTAACTATGGAAGATCAAGTTGTTGTGTGTGGTGTGGCTTTTCTCCACCCTTCCAATATGTCCATATGTCTGAAATATTCTGAAGCAGCAATACTGTTTTGTATTGTTATAGTTAGCATGCAATTCCCGCTTTGTTTTCTCAAAAATATATAACATTAATGCACATCAGTAACTCGAACCTTTTTTTTTAATTGATGTCCCTGTAAGCAAACAGGGACACATCATAAATAATTGGAAATCTGGTGATCGCAATAATCAACCATTTGGGAACAACTGTGGTCGGACCCAAATGTTCACAGGACTTCTCTGGAATCCTCTCAAGCGGTGGACTTCTACATTCCAATTGGTTGCCGCCAAACCGCGTCATAGCTCATTAGCATAGAGTTGATTTCAACTCTCCTCGATGGCCACACCGGCAAAGATGCACCGCACCGCTTCTCGCGTCTAGCTCTTGCCGCCGGCGGTATGAATGCTTAGTTAGTTAGTTAATTTATTCTTTTTTTTTTTCTTCAAGCTAGTGATATGTTTTTGGCATCTTGATGAGATTGTGAACAATTACGTCACATTGATTTGATGCCATACAATCTTTGATTATGTCATTGACTTTTATCTGGTTTTGCTATGAATATTCTGTGAACATGATATGTTAAAAAGTTTGAGTGAGGCGCCTTTGCCGACTCACCATTCCACCCCATGCAAGATGGCACCCTGGGCAATTGCCCATATTGCCCATTCTTAAATCTACTGTGTGTAGCACAGACGTGTGATAAATGACATTTATTTTATGCAGTGTTTGTTTATCTAAATTTGACCAATCCGATGGGGCCTTACTATCTCTGTCCCCGCCTCCTCAGTAGTTGCTGTTCTGCTACTGACTGGAGCTGCCCAAAGGTGAACCCAGAGCTGAAAATAAACAAGGATTATACAAAGGAATTGCTTGTGCTTTGATAATTTAGTGCTAGATTAAGGAGAGGAAAGGTTATTTTTTTTATTTTATTTTATTTTTTGAGAGAGAGAGTGTGTTTCTACAGGTGTTTTGTCAAGCCCACTCACCTGTGTGAAGCACACTTCATAATTGCACTGTTATGTCGTAAGAAATATGTTATCGCAATACTCAACAACAAAATCGCATATTGCATATTTTTCCTGTATTGTGCAGCCCTAAATTGTATGTGTGCGTGTTTCGTAGAGCTGGTTGGCGCTCTGGACGCTCAGAAGATCTCCGGCGTGTCGTGTGGCCAGGGTCACTCTCTGGCGGTGAATGAGCAGGGTCAGGTGTTTGCGTGGGGAGCTGGAGATGGAGGGCAGCTTGGTCTGGGAACAGCTGAAGAGGCGGTCCGCGTGCCCAGGTACTTTTTTAATTATTGTGTACGAAAAGCAACTTAAGTACTAAATAATTTTTTTTTTTTTAGTTTTTTTTTTTTGCTTTTCTTACTTAAGATTTTTATTTTGTTTCCAGTCCAAATATCTAAAAATGGTTAAATCAAGCAGCATTATTAATAATTTATAAATTAAGAAGAAATAATAAGTCAAAATGAAGTGAGTTTTTTTTCTTAAAACAAGCTCAATAATCTGCCAATCAGAGTAAGCAAAATATTCTTATTTCAAATCAGAAACAAAATTATTTTGCTTACCCCATTGGTGGATTATTTGGTTTGTTTAAAGAAAAACTCACTTCATTTTGACTTATCATTTCGGAAAACAAGACAATATTTTTTGCTTGTCTAGAAAATACTTCTTGATTTAAGACATTTTTGATATTTGGACTAGAAACAAGACAAAAACTCTTAAAAAAAAAAAAAGGAAAAGCTTCCTTGCAGGACTACGTAGACAATAGAAAATAAACTCTTTAATTATTATTACATTTATTAGATTATTTAAATGAGACAAAAACTACCTTTTTTCTTTATTAAAAATATATATTTAAAGAATAATAAACATTATATGTATCAAAACACAAAACATTTCAAAGAAAGGACACAATATTTCATACACACCATATATTGACGTACATTTCTGACATTCAGTACATTAAATCATCTTGATTAAAAACACAATTCCTCAGCTTCTCTGAATTGATTTATATTGACCTGTTGAATTTATGTACAACTTTTAAGGCAAGTGCATTATAAGTACTATAATTAAATGATAAAAAAAGAAAAGTAATCTCTGACGTTACTTTTTACAGCAGAAAAGTAATTAATTACAGTAACTAGTTACTTTGTAAACCCAGAACTGATCAACATTCACGTTTCAAGAATGTATCAAATAGTTCCCTGTTTTTGTAATACTGGTGTAAATACTTTTATAGCACAAAAAAGTAATCCCTTACATTACTTTTTAAAGCAGAAAAGTAATCTAATTACAGTAATTAGTTATTTTATAAACCTGATTCAACATTTACCTTTCAAGCATGTGACAAATGGTTTCCTGTTTTTGTGATACCGCTGTAAATCCATTTATACCACTAAAAAAGAAAAGTAATCCCTTATGTTACTTTTTACAGCAGAAAAGTAATCTTATTACAGTAACTAGTTACTTTGTATTGGTGTAAATGCATTTATACTACAAAAAAGTAATCCCTTACCTTACTTTTTACAACAGAAAAGTAATCTAATTACAGTTACTAGTTACTTTGTAAACTCAGAACTAATCAACATTCACGTTTCAAGTATGTGACAAATGGTTTCCTGTTTTTGTGATACCAGTGTAAATACATTTGGACCACTAAAAAAAGTAATCCATTACATTACTTTTTACAGCAGAAAAGTAATCTAATTACAGTAACTAGTTACTTTGTTAACCCAGAACTGATCAACATTCACAATTCAAGCATCTGACAAATGGTTTCCTGTTTTTGTGATACCGCTGTAAATGCATTTATACCACATCAACAGTTATGTTCCTTTTTTGTGGTGCATGTGCATTTTTCACATGCAGCTCCCTTTGCGTTACAAAACCTGCTCTAGATAAGGGGGATCTAATGAGCATTTAATTGCCTCCTAACCTCATGAGGGGGTCCCAGTGTGAGTCCCTCCACACCGCAGGGGTCTCCCGAACACAAGACTTAATGATAGTGATAATGTGCTGTTACTGAAAGCTCTGCTGTTCTGTTGTAGATTGGTTAGCTTATTTGCTCTAGTACTGCTAAATAAACCACAACAACATAACATATCTTGACATGCAACACTTCATTTGAATGAGAAGATCATCTCAGCTATCTGAATCATTTTACAAGCACAATACAGCCAGGGCGAGTTAATGATTGAGGATTGTTTAGTTGGTTTCATTTGGTGACAGCTCTAGATATGACTCTGACATTACTGGCTAATCAATCAGTAAGTGCTTGAAATCTCCATAATGCTTACATTTGCAGTACCCTGATGTCCATTTAATAGTCGCCATTTGCTGCATTGTCCACATATCTATAAGCTGGTGTGCTCCAAAACAATGACAAAATTCGTGTTTAGAAGATATAAAACTGATATTAACATCTAAAGCAGGGGTCTCAAACTGCCGGCTCACGGGCCATTTATGGCCCGCCCTCCTCCTCCCTCCGGCCCGCAACAGACGTCAAAAATATAACGAGATTCGGCCCGCCAAAACATATATTTTTGAACCACTATCATTGTTGTGCAGTTGCATCTAGCCACTTGTGGTTTTGACCCGCCACCTAGTTGACATTTAAAGTACTGCATTCAGATTAGTTTTACTTTCATTTTCTCTCAGTGTACGATCGAGAGTAACACACATGCGTTTTAATTCTGTATCTGATTTAAACGTTAAAATATATGTCCGTAAGTGCTCTATTTTTACTAAAGCTCTATTTTTGTAAATATTCAAGGGTCGTTTGATTATTATCAGTTTTATACCACCTGTACATGTTATGCTGGTGACGTAACGGATATGATAATTTTGCTAATATTCGATTCAAATTGTCTCATTTAATAGATTTTCCTCATATGCTTATTAAGATTTGCATAAACACTATGTACATTAGTAAAATTGTACTGCTAATTTAATTGAACTTGTTAAAGTAAATGTGAATATGTACATAATTTTCCCCTCTTTGTTGTAGTTTTACAAAAAAAGAAAGATATTGAGAAGAACAGTTGCCAGTAAAGTCACTTAAGTTACCCAAACTGCTTTCTGCTGTTCTTACTCTACTGGGACAATACAACTGGTTGGGGCAGAATAATAGTTATTATGCCTATTATTTGTAGTATTTTCATAGCAATTTAAACTACCCCTTCAATATGTGCAACAAGAAACAAAAAGCTAGAGTTTTGACTGCAAATAGTCTGTGGAAGATGGACTGAGTGCGTGTCTATAATGCTCGGCCATACACACAACAACCACAGATATATTTTAGCAGCTGATGTGTGACACGATAAACATGCTGATTTGCCTTATCACTGGTGACAGGTAATGCTTGAAATATAAACGTCATGTCTGTTGTCCTAAGACGCATCAATTATGTCAGGTTTACACTTTTTTTTCTTGTGCTTGAATGTTAAAACGGCCCTCTTATAAATTGTCAGTCACTGAAATGGCCCCCCGCCTATTTGAGTTTGAGACCCCTGATCTAAAGGTTCAAAAAAAAGGGTGGATGGGGTGTTGTCTACTACTTCTGACATTGCTACCGTCGCCGCTCAAATCCCGCATCTACCACATGTGCAGAAATCAACCGCACAACTGAATTGTAATGTATGTTGCCAGATTAAGGTAAAAAAATGCTTTGAGATTAGAATATTTCATCAATTATGTGAGGTGATCAGCCTCATACAATATCTGACAACTTGACAAACATGGACAAAAAGTGTTTTTTTTGTAACTAGTAACTAGATTTTTTTGTAACTAGGGCGTACTAATTATGGGAGTTTCCCGGGAGAAATAACAAAACGGGAGGGTGGCGGGAGATGGGTGTGAAATATGGGAGACTCCTGGAAAAAACGGGAGTGTTAGCAGATATAAATGTTAATACAGTAATCTCCTGTTTAATCTGTTTATTGTAGAGCAAGCACAGCATTATCTCACATGCTTATTTATATCATTGTTTTTATTATCTGTACAAAAGATCAGCACATAACTTGTCCCTCTCCATTTGCTGTTGACTCATGAATGAACAGGTTAACAACAACTTAACTTCACACTAGCAACTTGCTAATTTATGCTAGCACTGTGTTAAAAACATGTTAAGCAGCCACTTTGTTACTTTCACTTCAAGCATTCATTCAAGGTGGCGTAAAAGCTATTTATATGTCATTTTTAATTAATTAATTAATTAATTAATTTTGTTTCATGACAATATAAAATCATTGTGTTTTTTTTGGATGTGGTACCCATTTTGCATTGATGCACTTAAAAAAAAATGCTTGCTAATTTTTTTTAGTTAAATTAAACTTACTTCAGTCAAACTGTCAAAAAATATGACATTAAACCTGACTAATCCATTGAAATAAGTTGCATATAAACATTTGTTGTCATCAGTGTGCGAATTATACATTGACGATCAGGGGGGTCAACATTTTTCGGTTAGTTTGTGTAATGCATGTTTCAGTCATTTATGTATTTATTTTTAATTGCATCTAGTTTCTTAATAAAACATATTTTAGTTTTCAGCGTTTTGAGGGATATTTCGTGTATTCTGACCTACAAAATTCTCTGATTAGCTATTTCAGATGTTACTGTAGGTCAGGCTACAAACGTTATTATGCATCTAATTTGACTTTACTTTCAGGCTAAATGTAGATACCAACAACTATTTTTCGAGAAAACAAAGTCTTGTGACCACGATATCTATCAGTGCTCTAGATCTTCCAATTTCGGACTTTTTTCTCAAATAGACTGATTGGCGGGATTATGCATTCACTATGGTTTGAACCGTTATAGGGGTGGTCAAATGTATATTTATATTATCTATTATTTTAATTATTAATATTATTATTTAAAATACATATCAGAGTGTAATATTTCTCAGTATTAAAGGACTGACCCCCCCATACATCTTGTTTTGACGTCCTTCAGGGGGTATCAAGCGTTAATTAGCGGGGTCAATCCCCCCAAACCCCCCTGTAATTCGCACCCTGGTTTTTGCAATTTGTTTAACGTTATTAAATTATATAATTTTAATTATTAATATGTTTATTTATTTTTTTATTTTTTTATTTGTTTATTTGCGTGTGTGTGTGTTTGTGTTTGTGTGTGTGTGTTATATACCAACCATATACCTGAGAACATTTTTTATTTATTTATATAATATTTATTTATATAATTATAATCCTTCAACTGATTTTGCACCGATAAATATCTATAAATGTATAAATATAATGTAAATATTTGAAAATACATTATTTTGATTGTGTAAAATAATTATAGATATTTTTTAACTGATCAAATTTATTGGAAATGATTATGAATGAACAGAATTTGACATATTGTCCCTCACATTAAACTGTAAAACAAAATAATTCCCATCGCACATTGTCCCAGGTAATAGTTACTTTTAACAGTTATGTTAATAATTAACCTAGTACCTTTGAATTGTATTCCTATTTGATTAACCACGGTAAATCACTGTATTGTTATTTAGCAGGTGTATTTATTTGGAGATTCTGACCTTATTAAATGTGTTTCCTTTGTATTCCTGTATTGATTTCTTTAGGTTGATTAAAAAGTTGTGCGAGCATCGAATCTCTCAAGTAATGTGTGGAAACCATCACTGTATAGCACTTTCAAAAGGTAAGAGCAGCTGAAGTGTGTCATTGATTTTGTTTTGTGTTGGACTTCTGCTGTAAATTAAGGGTCCCGCTGTCCTCCTCTTTTCAGATGGTCAGTTGTTTGTATGGGGAGAGAACTCGAGCGGTCAGCTGGGTTTAGGGAAGGGAGAACCGAGCACTCTGTCTCCTCAGCCACTCAAATCTCTGTGTGGGATCCCACTGACTCAGATCAGTGCCGGAGGAGACCACAGCTTCGCCCTGTCCTTCTCTGGAGCCGTGTTCGGGTGGGGCAAGAACAGTGCTGGACAGCTGGGTCTCAATGATGAGCAAGGTAAAACAGTGAATAGGAGAGTACTGTACAACAATTTAATAAAAATTTTTGTTTTACAATCCTATTTGCTCAAATAATAAAAGGAAAAAATAGTGTTATCAAGACTTTCCGAAAAAGGAAATAAAATTGTGTGAGACTGATAACGGCAGACAGAAAAGAGAACGTCAAATTTACTGTCCCACAATGCAAAAAAAGCTTTTTTTAAAACTTGGATTATTTGTCTTCAAATATTTTAAAATTCTTAAATCAAGTAACATTTCGTAGGCACGCAAAAAATAGTGTCTTGTTTTTAGAAATATGTCAAAATTAAGTTTTACCTTAAAATCAGCAAAAAGATCTGCCAGTGGTGTAAGCTAAATATTCTTATTTCAAAGCGAAAACAAGGTCTTGACTTTCTTTTAATAATTTCTTCTCCCTCTGAATCAACATTTCTTCTGATGATGCGTTTACCAATAGTAAACCAATCAGGGGCACCGCTGGCTGGTACGGGCTCTATGACAACATTTAGAGTGTGTCGTGCATGAAAGTGAAGAGGGGGGTGTGGGGTTGGTGTCACGAACGAAAGTAAAGAAAGCGAAAGTGAGCGGGTAGGTGGGTGTATGGGTGTTGGGGGTTGTCTGGTGGGACCCTAATGTTATCTCTGGGGGCCCCAAAATGGCGTGGACCCCTAGAATCGTTCGAACTTTTCCCCCCCTAGCGGCGCCCCTGAAGCCATTTAATCAATTCCTGATGGTCAAAATTGGGTGTTGGGGGTTGTCTGGTGGGCCCCTAATAGTATCTCTGGGGGCACCAAAATGGCGTGGGCCCTTAGAATAGTTCGAACACCCCCCCCCCCCCCCAGTGGCGCCCCTAAAACCAGTAGCCAATAGTAAACCACAACCATTCAATCAATTCCTGATGGTCAAAATTAAGCCCATCTTACATTTTTTTTTTATAATTTAAGAAGCTATTTGAACGGATAGTTCACCCAAAAATCAAAACCCTCCATTTGTTCAAAGCCTATTTGAGTTTCTTTCTTCTGTTTGAACACAAAAGAAGATATTTTGAAAAATGCTGGTTGCTGGCACCAATTGACTTCCATAGTAATTCCATTTTTGGGTGAACTGTCCCTTTAATTTAGATGCTAATGTTTTCTCATCGTTGTCCTTGATCTCACAGACAGAGCGGTTCCCTGTCACATCAAGTTCCTGCGCTCACAGAAGGTGGTTTACATCAGCTGTGGAGAAGAGCACACCGCTGCCCTGACAAAGGTATTAATCATATGGCCAAAGCACAGCACTATGCTGAAAAACACTCGTAGTTGACCTTGTTTAGGGTTTGACAATGTTGCACTTTAACAATACAGTATAATACTGTTATACAGGCATTAAAGGGATAGCTCACTTAAAAATGAAATTCTGTCATCGTTTACTCATCCTCCACTTCTCCCAAACCTACACTCAAAGTACTCATTTTAAATAAGCTGAAACAACACAATTGTTGAGATTTCTTTTGAACAACTTAATTGTTTTATGTTCAATCCACTTAATCATTAATAATTCACTTAATCGATTTGTTTTGAGACAAAATGAATGAATTGTGTGGAACCCTGCATTTTTTTACAGTGTGTTCCAGTGTTGTCACGATACTGGAATTCAGGGGCGATTCTAGGATTTTCATTTAAGTGGGGCTCAGCTCGGGTTGGGAGACAGGGTGGCGGGGTGAAGGGAGTGGGGATGCGGGGGCCTATCGCGGTCAAAATAGGTGGGGGATGTAATCGCGGACTAAAGTGAGGACTGGACGGGTGGGGGCGGTTGTGGGTGAAAGTTTTAGGGGGGCTGAGTAGAAATATAAAATAGGCCTAGCAATGCCCATGCTGGAATTCGGTACCAATCGGTACTGAAATTGTAAAAATGTCCATCTCCCGCTAACATTTGAGCGCTGTTGAGTGCCTTCTTAAACAGCGCTGATTTGCCATTGTGTTCAAGTGCTCAACAGAAATGACTGTGATTGGCCGTGAAGGTCATCA
>CAIGQV010019186.1:5476761-5491220 GCA_903798115.1 Danio jaintianensis | reverse complement strand
TGCCTGTTTTTAACATTCCTCAAAATATCTTCTTTAGTGTTCAACAGAAAAAAACACACTTGCGTTAATGTTGAGTAAATGTTCATATTTGGGTGAGCGATCTCTTTAAGGGCTTGTTAAACTCACAGTGATTCACAGTTAACAGTGATTAATAAGTGATTAACATCCCAGTGCCGTTCACACTGCTCAGAGCAACTTGATAACATGATAGTGTAAATATGTGCAAAGGGCTTTCCTGTTAATAATAATAATAATATAAATAGCTCTGTAATTCAGCACAAGTCACGTCATGTTTGTTTATTTAGCACTTTATACAATATATTGCTTTCAGATAGGTAGCTGTACAGTATTCTTTTGTTTTTTTTTAACAACAACAATTTTTATTTTAAACATTGTCATACAAATTGACAGGTTTGAATTTTCAGTTTATCAAAAAAAAAATACGACAAGAACAATATATAAACTCGAAATAACTTGAAAGAAAGAAAGAAAGAAAGAAAGATTCATTCATTCATATTCCTTCGGCTTAGTCCCATTATTTATCAGGGGTCGCCACAGCGGAATGAACCGCCAACTTATCCAGCATATGTTTTACACAGCGTATGCCCTTCCAGCTGCAACCCAGTACTGGGAAACATCGATACACACTCATTCCCATGCCCAGGAAACCCACGCCAACACGGGGAGAACATGCAAACTCCACACAGAAATGCCAACTGGTCCAGCCGGGACTCGAACCAGCGACCTTCTTGCTGTGAGGCGAAAGCGCTAACCACTGAGCCACCATGTTGCCCTAAAGAAAGAAAGATAAAAAAATAGTAATATTAAATAATACAGCAATACCACATTTATCTAATCTGTATACTTTTAATGTCCATCAATTCAACAAAAATCTCACCATATACAATACTAGATGGATAGAATACTTAGAATAGACCAAAATATATGCATTTTGAATACTTAGAATACTTTACAAATAGGCCAAATATATATGAATTTTGTTTTACAAAAAAAAAAAGTAATCTTTTCTAGGGCAAGGCAGTACAGTATTAAATGTAAAAAAACAGCCGTGTCACTTAGGAATACAACTTTTGTTTCTATATTAAAAGTTAAACAATTTACTGGTTTACAAGCTCTGACCTTGATCGACTAAAAAGACGAAATTAACCAGAAATTTGAACGCACTCATTTTTGATGGAATTTGAGGAGAGTAATTGTCTAATCTAGTCTTTTTGTCATAGTGCAAGAAGTCATAGTGCAAGAATTTTGGATTCAGAAATAAACTCTGATCCAAATTCACTTTGGCCTGATTTTGCTTGAAATTACATCTCACCAGTTTTTTCTTGATTATTTGGTTTGTTCTTTTTTTTTTTTGGTCGTACTCATTTTTGACGGAATTTGTTTATATAGTGCTTTATGCATTATAACGCTTTCAGATAGGTAGCTGTACAGTATTAAACGAATAACAGCCAGTGTCACTAAAGGAAAACATTTCTATATTAAATGTTAAAAAGATTTTTTTTTCATGATTTTACTCTGGTCTGACCTTGATCAATTAAAAACAAAGAAATTAACCAAAAATTTGAATGCCAAAGAAGGCGGAGCCTCACAGCCACACCGACCTATTTATGTATTTGACAAACTTGAAGGCGATTAGAAGTCAGAGTGCAAGAATTTTCAGAATTCAGAAATAAACTGCCCTGATTTTTTGTTGAAATTACATCACACAAGTATATTCGTGTTCTTGATATTCTTGATTTTTTTTTTTTTTTGCGCACTCATTTTTGGTAGAATTTGAGAAGACTAATTGTCTAATCTAGTCATAATTTTTTTGTAAATGCTACCAATTGAACTAGCCATGTTGTGGAAAGTTGCTCAAATTAATTTTTCATCTCCAGCCTTGAGCTTTGCTGTTTGTGTCGTGTTTGCTCCAGGAAGGGGGTCTGTTCACATTTGGAAACGGTTCAAAAGGACAGCTGGGCCACGACTCCACCAGAAACGAGCCTCTTCCACGCAGAGTTATGGAGCTCATGGGCACTGAGGTGTCTCAGATCGCTTGTGGGCGGTAAGTAAATGCACTAGACAAAATGCACACTTCTGTGTCCATCTGTTTCAGCTTGGCGAATGTGCTTAATTCCTACTAAGTATTAGCTTTTATTTCTGTGTTTGGCAAAATGTTCTGACAGTGCTGTAATAAGTGCTAATAATTCAGAAGGGCTAATAATTCTGACTTCAACTTTATATATTCATCTCAGTGCATACAATTATGCAAAGAAAAGAAAATAATGATAAAAATAACAAGTAAATGGTTACAATTAACATGCATAACAACAATGCAGAGCTGTTTTTAACATTAATTATTAGCAAATTCTGAAATGCACCTCATATTTCAAGCACTTTGCATGCAATACTTCTTCTGAGTATTAAGTGTCTGCTTTCATGCAGTCATCAAATCAATAGGACATGAGATATTTGACAGCATACCTCTATGTGTCTGTCACAGGAACCACACCCTGGCATTCGTGCCCTCCACCGGTCTGATATACGCTTTCGGCTGCAACACTCAGGGCCAACTCGGGACAGGCATGAGAGGAAGCGCCAAGAGCCCAGTTCCTGTTAGTAACATCCAGCCCCTTTGCATTGGAAATGCATACAAAAGTATGTACATACGATCACCAGGCCACCATGGTCCTTCTGATTGGTTTAATAAATCATCTAAATGAATGATACAAATCTAAATGATAAATTGCATATAATATATTCATATTGTAAATAAAAAGTTAGCAAAAGTTGATAAATCAATCTAGAGAAATTTAAGGCATTTAAAAAGTCTTAAATGCTATTTTACATGATAATAAATGTTGTATCATTTTTGCTTATACAATGTCTAGTTGTATGATAAAGTCTGTCTGCGAATATTGGGGTGTTGTGTAGTTTATGAAATCTTGCTAGATTTGACATCCCGCTACTTTGTTTACTGCGGTAACCAAGACAACACTGTTATTCTTGCTGTTCTATAGGCGCCAACTGATGGATTAGCATTTTTATACATTATATGAATAATGTTTCTTACAATCATTCATTCATTTTCCTTCTGCTAAGTCCCTTTATTCATCAGGGGTTGCCAAAGCAGAATGAACTGCCAACTTATCCAGCATATGTTTTACACAGCAGATGAGCTTCCAGCTGCAACCCAGTACTGGGAAACACCCAACCACACTCATTCACACTCATACGCTATGGCCAATTTAGTTTATTCAATTCACCTATAGTGCATGTCTTTGGACTGTGGGGGAAACCGGAGCACCCGGAGGAAACCCACACGCAAACGAACATGCAAACTTCACACAGAAATGCCAACAATCCCAACCGGGACTCGGACCTTCTTGCTGTGAGGCGACAGTGCTAACCACTGTGCCACCGTGTCGCCCTTACTTGCAATCAGTATTTAGTAAATATACTGTAGGCAAAGTTAAAATGTCGCCAATGTTACCTGTTGAAATACTGTTGAAATACTCCAGGCTTGGTTGCATTGTTTAATTTTCAAAATAAATGTCCCACATACAATACAAGCTTAGATAAACTTAAAAATAAGGGGGAGAAATCATTGTTGTAATCTCATTAGGAAATGTTGTGGCCAATCAAATGCTTGGAAGTCCAGTGTGTTTTGTTACGATTGGCCTGATTTATATGAGATTTACATGATAATGAAGAAGCCTAAACTGGCGATGAGGTCTTAAAATGTATGGAAAGAGTCTTAAAGTCTTAAAAGGTATTGAATTTCATTCTCTCATTCCTGTATATACCCTGTATAAATATGTAAAGTTGGTTTGAACATTATGTTAAAGCTTTAAAGCTGCCATAGTGTGCGTTAATTCAATATGTCAAATTCTTCTCTGATATCTACATAATAGGTATGTGGCTTAGGTATGTTCAGAATTTTTCCAGAAACAGTTTTATTTGCTCATTTAGAACCAGAGAAATTAACCCTCTGAAAAACTCAGTTTTGACAATATTTGGAGTAGTGGAGATGTAGTTAGAGTTCTGTTTTGGGGTTTTAACGTATATAAAAACAGAGTCGGAATTAATATATCAACCTCTGCATATAGTGATATGACACCATGCATAAACATGAATTAAACACTTATATTCAGCAGATTGTTGCCTCATTACCATACATACATGACAAAGTTCACAATGTACATGTTAAACTAGCAAATGATACAGTTAAACAGACCTTATGTCTCTTGAGGTGGAAGGGGTGCTGAATAAATTACGTCTTTTAATAATTTTGCATTCTGACGACAAGCGATGTGATGAGATTAAATATTCCACGGCTAATTTTCAAAATAGGAGTCCCACATACATAGCAAGTGTAATACAAGCTTAGATAAACTTAAAAATAGGGGGAAAATCACTGTTGTAATCTCATTAGGAAATGTTGTGGCCAATCAAACGCTGCCAGTGTGTTTTCTATCGCGATTGGCCTGATTTATGAGATTTAAATGAGAACATAGAAACAATGTTGTTTGAGGCTCAAGGAATGTCATTTCCACCTAGTAAACTTTTATTATTCAGCCTTTTTCAAGTTTTTCATTATATAGCGCCTTTAATGTGGACACTATTTAAAGAATGAACTAAAATTGAATGAATTAAATAATCAAAGACTGTATTTTGCATCCCTGAGGAGGAGAATGTATACATATGTATATATATATATGTATGTATATATACACAGGGTTCATACGGTCATAGAAAACCTGGAAAAGTCATGAAATTTTGACATGGCATTTTCCAGGCCTGAAAAAGTTTTGAAAGATCTAAAAAATCCACAAAGTTTTGGAAAAGTCATGGAAAACAGATATCTGTATACTTATATATAGGTTATATAGGTTAGTTGTCTTTGCTACTTTTCTGTCCTTGGCCAATCACATACTCTCACATTGTGGTGTAAGCATTATCTAAATCAATTTTACATAGATAAATATAAGCTGAAACTAAATAGATTGTTGCGTGTTTTACGATACGCTGTAATAAATTTTACCATGTATTGTTTTTTACCACGCATATGTAGACATTGCATGAAACATTAGGGCACGAAAATTTACTTGGAAGTCTTGGAAAAATCCTGGAAAAGTCATGGAATTTTAGTAGTAAAAATGTGTATATATTTATATTGTGACTCTGTCCTACGCTGCCTGTCTTGACCAGGACTCCCTAGTAAAAGAGATATTGTATCTCAATTGGACATTCCTGGTTAAATAAATAAATAATTTTTTTCTTTCACATTTTAAGTTATAGTTTCATTCTGACTCCCAAAAGTTTAGTTTGTTTCTAGACAAAGTGAGTGACATACTTGATGATGTGAGGTTGTTACAATGTTATTGTAGACGATAAATATTGCATATTTCTAATTTCCCTAATCCATAAAATCCATTACAAATATTAATTAAATCTAAATATTAATATATAATAATGTAAAAAGTTAATTGAAAGTTGTGTAAGGTTAATAAACTAGTAAAGAAAGTTTCTTCCACTGTTTTATTGTATAAGTATATAAAAAAAAAGGTAATTTGTTTTGTCAACAGGAGCAGAGCACTGCACCATTACGAAGATTCACAGTGGAGGAGATCATAATTTCCTGTTGTTGTTGACTGTGGAGGTATTTCATAATCCATATAAATGTAAATTTTCATTTTCTTATGAGAGTAACGAAGTGGCGTCTATAAGGACAATATCTGCTTTTATCCACATGGTGGCGCCGATGCATCAATAAAATGGATTTACATGACAATGAACACAAATCTTCCCCTGCAAGGATGTGATGTGTTTTATTTTATTGCTGCTTTTAATTTGTGTACAACAATTATTGCTAGTTTTAATTAAGACACTTCTGATCATAATTGTGAAAATGATTTTATGTCTGATGTATGTGATTGTGTGTGTATATATATATATATATATATAATATCCGATTGTGTGTTTGTGAACAGGGTTTGTCTTGTCCTGATGATTTCCGCATTCTGAACACCACCAAAAGCATCGCTCTGATTAATTCTGAGAGTCTGGACAGCTGGAGGATGAAGCTTCTTGACAACAGCGATTCGAGCATCACTAAGTGAGTGTGTGACATCATCTCGATTCATCATAATAATGGCAGAGGCCTGGCTGAGGAAATATATGAAGTTTCGTAATTTGATACAACAATAACAATTTGATAACAATAAAAAATACAATATACAAACAATGCATAAAGTAAAATAGTAATAGATAAATACAATAAGTAAATAAAATAAAAAATTCCTGACCTTCAGTTTTAATCTAAGTTAGTCTAATCCTCTTCAATTTAACCCTTTTCTGTAGAATTTAAAATAATCTATGAAAGGTTGCCAGATTTTATAGAATTGGTCTTCTTTCTTTTTTAGGGAGAGTCTGATTTTCTCCAGTTCAAACATAAAACACTTTTTTTCAAGCACTTTAACACCTTTAATGTTTCATCTTTGTCTCATTGGTTTTTATTCGAATGCTGATTTGAATTCTCCTAACTTCTCTTCATGTAGTGACATCATTCTCCTGTTGTCCTCGACTGCATGTTGGAATGCCAGCTTTTTGGACCAAAGGTGAGCATTTTTCATCATTTATACATTGTAAATATTTATTCTTTCAATGTACAAATCATTTCACTTACACTACCTGACAAAAGTTTTGTCGCCTATCCAACTTTTAAGAACGGCAAATAATAACTTGACTTCTAGTTGATCATTTGGTATCAGAAGTGGCTTATATGAAAGGCAAAGGCCTCTAGATTACGATTATTTTACTAAAATAAAATATGATCATGCCTTGATTTTTAATTATTTATTTAGGACTGTAAGGTCTGCCTTTGCTTAGACAAAAGTCTTGTCACTTAACAGAAATAATGTACAGTATAGAATATAAAGTCGGTGTGGTGGAAAAAGAATTAATATTGTGTATAACTCCCATGAGCTTGGAGGACTGCATCCACACATCTCTGCAATGACTCAAATAACGTATTAATAAAGTCATCTGGAATGGCAAAGAAAGTGTTCTTGCAGGACTCCCAGAGTTCATCAAGATTTTTTGGATTCATCTTCAATGCCTCCTCCTTCATCTTACCCCAGACATGCTCAATAATGTTCATGTCTGGGGACTGAGCTGGCCAATCCTGGCGCACCTTGACCTTCTTTGCTTTCAGGAACTTTGATCTGGAGGCTGTATGAGTATGAGAAGGAGCGCTATCCTGCTAAAGAATTTGCCCTGTCCTGTGGTTTGTAATGTAATGGGCAGCACAAATATCTTGATACTTCAGGCTGTTGATGTTGCCATCCACTCTGCAGATCTCTCACAAACCCCCATACTGAATGTAACCCCAAACCATGATTTTTCCTTCACCAAACTTGACTGATTTCTGTGAGAATCTTGGGTCCATGCGGGTTCCAATAGGTCTTCTGCAGTATTTGTGATGATTGGGATGCAGTTCAACAGACGATTCGTTGGAAAAATGTACCTTCTGCCACTTTTCCAAATGATCAACTAGAAGTCAAGTTATTATTTTTTGCTCTTACAACTGGGATCAACGACAAGACTTTTGTCAGGTAGTGTATTTTCACTTTTGAGCAATAAATCCAATTGCAGTTATTTTCAGTTATTCTTTCTCCATCCACTTGTTACACACACACTACAACTATTATCCTGCATGCTATGTCAAAATACCCTTAGTTTATTAATAACATCTAAAGGATGTAACAATTCCCATGTGATGCGTGGGTTGATGTGTGGTTTTTCTATAGTGGTGCATGCTTCTGCTTAATATCAGGATGAAAATTCTTCCTGGTCTCCATCTGTAGACACCACAGTCCTACTTTCACGGAAAATGTGGCATGATGGGTATCTTTTTTTTCTGAGAGACAAGAGCCTCTGAAAAGCTCACGGCTGATGCAGTCCTCGATGTTCATAATCCAAAAACATTTCACGAGATTATCTGCTTACATAAGGAACAACTGGTGTCGCTGGCGTTCAGACGGGGTATTATGGGTTGTAAGGTCGAGTCTTCGTTTTTTTTTTTTTTATGTGTGGTTTTGAATATTTGATTGAAGCTCTGCTGTGCACATGTCCTGGCAGGCATTTGAGAGCGACACATGCTGCTAAAGCTCACAGCGAATGCAGATCATTTGAAGAGCCCAGGTTCTGCAGGTCAGAGGTTTGCACTGCGGAACAGGCTGCATGCTTTTATTCAATTAGACTGAATTGATTTAAGATTGAATCACATCAGTGCAATCTAACTGAAGCAAAAAATATTTGCA
Organism: Danio jaintianensis; assembly: GCA_903798115.1. Taxonomy (NCBI): domain Eukaryota; kingdom Metazoa; phylum Chordata; class Actinopteri; order Cypriniformes; family Danionidae; genus Danio; species Danio jaintianensis. The sequence goes on along the minus strand of CAIGQV010019186.1, from coordinate 5,482,896 downwards.
TGATTTGAAAGGAAGCATATTGAGCAAATTCAGTTGCATATAGTAAATAAAATCAAATAAAATCAAATCTGAATAACTAAATGAGCAGAATGAGTCAGGTCGTTCAAATCTTCCTAATTGAATGGAGTGAATTTTAATGGAACCGAATCAAAAAGGGATTTGCATAGTTTTAGTCAGGTTAAATCAAACTGAAATAAATATTATTAGTCAATTAATATGATTGATTGCAAATTAATCAAACTGATTCAACTGGACTGAATGAATTAAATGATGTCAGAATCTTATCCAGTTGCAAATAGTAGTTTGATTCAAATCAAATCAAATCTGAATGACTAAATTATTAGAATGAGTCAGTTTGTTCAACTCTAAGTTACTGAATCAAGTGAATTTTAATGAAACCGAATCAAAAAGTGATTCAAAGTGAATTGCATATTTTTAGTCTGGTTACTAAATCAAAATAAAATGAATATGATTGGACGGTTATTATTATGGATTTGAAATGAAACACACTGATTCCAACTGAACGGAATGAATTAAATTATATCAGAATTGAATCCAGTTGCATATAGTAAATTGATTCAAATCAAATCAAATTAAATCTGAATGACTAAATGAGTCTGATCACATATACATAATTAAATTGAGTGAATTTTAATGGAACCGAATCAAAAAGTGATTTAAGCTGAATAGCATATTTTTTAGACCGGTTACTAAATCAAACTATAATAAATGTGACTGGTCAATTTAATATAATTGATTTGAAATGAATCAAACTGATACAACTAAACTGAATGAAATAAATGATGTCAGAATCTGTTAAGTTCAATTGATTCAGATCTGATTTACCAAATGAAATGTAATTGGATTTAGTTGCATTAGTTGCAAGTCTGAACCTACAAATCCAGTTTAATCCAATGGAACTGAATCAGATTCGATCACATTAACTCCTTATAACCAAATCAAAAAGTGATTCAAGTTGATACATTCTGCCATCTTGCTCAAGGTTCGTTCAAAAAATGAATCGATTGCCCATTGACACGGTTGCATGCAAGTGAATTGAACTGATTTGAAATTAATTAGATTGATCAACTCCAAATGATCTAATAAAATATACTTGAAACCAGTTAATATCAATTAATGTGATCAAATCTACTTTAAATGGATCAGTTTTTATTATATCATATTTTATTAATGGTACGGATTGAGTCAAATCTGAACAGCAAAATCCAAAATCCTACTTAAACCCTAAAACAATCAGATTTAATTGAATCAGTTTATATTACATTGATCTGATTCAAATCAAAATTCAACTGAATCCTGGATTGAGCTGAAATGAGTCTTAGCAATTGAATTAAATGGAATTGAAATGATCTGACCCAGATTGCATCAAATGAATGTGAATGCGATCTAAAATGGGGTTCAAGGTTACGCAGATCTTGCCGTCTCATTGAAACTGGACTCACGTTAATAGCATGTCCGGTGTGTGTGACAGCCTATTTATTATAGATTGTCCAGCCTGACATTCCTAAAATACACTGGCTCATACTGGACGTGTGCAGGATCAGCATCAGACTCAAACACCGGCAGCTCTCCATTTACACCCTGTGTGTGTGTGTGTGTGTGTGTGTGTGTGTGTGTGTGTGTGTGTGTGTGTGTGATCCACTTTCATCCCTACAGAGCGACAGGCGCACAGAAAGACCCTAAATCTCCACTCTTCACATTCATCTGTTTGTTCGTCTGCTCTTTAAAGCATTAGTTGACCTTAACATAATTTACTCACCACCTTGTAATCCAAGATGTAATTTCTTTCTCTCTTCAGTTGAAAATAAATCAGGTTTTTTGAGGAAAACATGCAGGATTTTTTTCTCAGTATAGTGGATTTTAAAAGGTTTGAACTTCCAAACTGCGGTTTTATTGCAGCTTCAAATGACCCCAGTCAAGAAATGGCAGTTTTATCTAGAAAAATGATTGGTCATTTTCAAAAAAAAAAAAAAAATCAATCAATCCCAAAATTATTCATACCCCTGGCAAATTCGGACTCAGTTACTTTTATTCAACCAGGACGTTTTTTTTTTTTTACCGGAAATGACACAGGCTTCTCCGAAAAGATAATAAGATGACGTACAAGAGGCGTCATTGTGGAAAAAGTATTTCTCTGCTTTTATTTCTTATTTATACCCTCCTCAATATTCAATAGAAAAGTCTTTATTGGCTATTACAGCAATCAAATGCTTGCTGTATAATTGCTGACCAGCTTTTTTGCATGTTTCCACTGGTATTTTTGCGCATTTATCTTTAGCGATGAGCTGCAACTCTTTCAGGTTGGAAGGTCTCCTTGCCATCCCTCTGATTTTTAGCTCACTCCACAGATTCTCAATTGGATTTATGTCAGGACTCTGGCTGGACCACTGCAAAACGTTAATGTTTTTTATCTGCTAACAATTTCTTAACCACTTTTGCTGTGCGTTTTGGGTCGTTGTCGTGCTGAAATGACCGCTGGTGCCCAAGGCCAAGTTTCTCTGCAGACTGCCTGATGTTATTGTTGAGAGTTTTGATGTATTGCTCCTTTTTCATGGTGCTGTTTACTGTGATTAGAAAAACACCCCCTCAAAACATTTTAACCACAAAAGCTTGCATCCCAGAGATAATGCCAGATGAGCTTTAGCGGTTAAAATGTGCACTTATTCAAAATTCCTTTTTATTTATTGGTATTTAAGAAGACCATACATAGTAGTATATAGTGCAGAATAAAAAGATACAGACTTTCTTAGTTTAAATCCACTCATATGTTCTCATAAGACTAAATATCATAGTACATACAATGCAGAATAATTTACATAAACATAAATACAATCATAACTTCACACTATTTCATCCAAAAAAAACTACCCTCTAATGAATGAAAAAGAAAAATAAATAAAGTTAATCTAGGTTACAAATAAAGGAGTAAATAAGATTTATTATTATTATTATTTTTTTATATATAAAATGACTGAACATTTTGCTAGGGAAAAAAAACTTATTTCTAGACTGGGATTATTTAGAGCCTTTTAAAGCTGTATTTAAAGCACCATAGATGTCCAATGTATGGAGAAAAATCTTGCATGTTTTCCTCAAAAGCCTTAATTTATTTTTCGACTAAAGAGCGAAAGTCTTGGATGAATAAATGAATGGAAATTTTCATTCTGAAAGTCAACTAATAATTCAGATAGTTCCCACTTTCAGGACACTAAATGTCACTGTTACATGTTTCTAACTAATACAGTAACTTGGCAAATGCAAACCATTGTAAATTAGTCAATTAATCAAGTATGTGTGGCTTTTGGGAAGTAAATTTGACCTGCTGTTTCCACAGTGATGACGGGCATTTCAAAACCAACCCCAAAGTCCCAGGCATCGATTTCAATGCTGTTCGTCTGCTTTTCGAGACCCTGATGAAACCAGCCTTCGCAAGACTTTTGGAGCAGGTGTGTCTGTGTGCTTTGATGTTTCACCATCATCTCATCATTTATTTAAAGCACCGCATGCATGGAAGGCAGTTGCAGTGCTGTGGAAATATTTCTAAAACATTCAAAGCCTTATTTGTAGCATAACAAACAAACTAGTATATTAAATTATAATGCAAATTATAATATTATTAAATGGTATACTTTCAATACTTTCTAAATTCTATGCTAATTTCAGAAATTAAAAAAAAGGATTTAAAAATAGATTTATAGACATTCGGAAATGTTCAGAAAGGAACTGTTATAATATGACAGAATATATATTCAGATTGAAAGGTGTTTTTCTAATGTTCTTTTGTGCTCATCAACAATAATAATACTGTGAAATGTTATTTAATTTTTAAGTAAGCTTTCTATTTTAATGCACTTTAGACCAGTCTTCAGTGTCACACAGAAATCATTCTTATTTGCTGCCCAAGAAGCTTTTATTATTATTGTTGTTATTATTATTATTATTATTATTATTATTATTATTATTATTGTGAATGCATAGTTGTGTAGCTGAATTTTTTTTGTGCTTATATGAAAATAAATCTTTTGTTACATTATAAATGGGCATAATTTAACTTTTGATCAATTTAGTGAATCTTTGCTGAATATAAGGTTTTTTTTCTCTTAAACTTCTTAAATAAACATTTTAATTTTATTTTTAAACATTTTGAAACAAAGAAATATGAATACAATTTATCAAAAATTATACATACAGTGCTCAGCATAATTGAGTATACCCCATTTTAAAAATGAATATTTTTTATCCATTTCTTAGTGATTATTATATTATAGATAATATATTTTGGTCAATTTGAGCAAAAAAGATTTATTTAAAAAATATATTTACTAAAATCATATTTTAGTCACCAAAGATTTTTATGAATAGAAAGATACATTTAAATGCATGCCAAATATTGCAACAAAAAATTACAAACTACAAACTTTCAACAAAATATATATATTATATATTTTTAATAAATAAATATACAGTGCTCAGCATATATAAGTACACCCCTCACAAATCTATCTTTTAAATTCATATTTTTAATAGGAAGCTCTACAATATTATATTTGTGTATATACATTAGATTAGTCAGTACTGAATCCAAATCTGGAGCTTATCTAACAAAATAACTTATGATAACGGTCCAAAAACTAGTGCAGCCAAATTTATATGTAAGAGAAAAATATTAAATACAAATTTAGAAAAGATCAAGAAAAAATCAAAAATCAAGAGAAGCAAAAAAATGGAAAATTTAGTTGAAATTTTGTTGGGGTTTTTTTGCAATATTTTGCTTGAATTTAATTGTATTATCTTTCAATTTCTAAATATGTTTGGTGACTAAAATATTATTTTAATAAATATATCTGTTTAATAAATCTGTTTTGTTTAAATGCACCAAAATACATTGCCTATATTCACTGAGAAATGGATAAAATATTCATTTTCAAAATGGGTTGTACTCAATTATGCAGAGCACTCTATATATATATATTTTTTAGTTTTTCTTGATTGTTTTTCTCTTCTTTTTAAAAATATTTTTCTCTAACGTGTAAATTTTGGCTACTATTCTTTGGACCTTCATCTTCAGTTATTTTGTTAGATTAGTTCCAGTTTTAACTTCAGTGCTGACTAATCTAAAATATAATATTGTAAAGCATCCTATAGAAAATATTCATTTAAAAGAAACATTTGTGAGGGGTGTACTCCTATATGCTGAGCACTGCATAATAATAAAAATATAATAATAGTGTATAAATACATAAAAACAAAACAAAGTGACATAATAATAAAACAATTATAATGTTTATAAGATATATACAAATATACACATATACAATTGAAGTCAGAATTATTAGCCCCCCTGTATATTTGTTCCCCAATTTCTGTTTAACGGAAAGAAGATTTTGTTCAACACATTTCTAAACATAATAGTTTTAATAACTGATTTCTTTTCTCTTTGCCATGATGACAGTAAATAATATTCTACTAGATATTTTTCAAGATACTAGTATTCCGCTTAAAGTGACATTTAAAGGCTTAACTAGGTTAATTAGGCAAGTTAGGGTAATTAGGCAAGTCATTGTGTAACAGTGTTTTTTTCTGTAGACAATCGAAAAAATAAATATTGCTATAGGGGGCTAATAGTATTAACCTTAAAATGTTTTTAAAAAAATTAAAAACTGCTTTTATTGTGCCACATGGGAAAGCCAGGATGCTGCCGGAAGTGGTGTTAGTGAGACCAGCAGGGGGCACTCAACCTGCGGTCTGTGTGGGTCCTAACGCCCCAGTATATAGATGGGGACTCTATACTGCTCAGTGAGCACCGTCTTTCGGATGAGACGTTAAATCGAGATTCCAACTCTCTGTGGTCGTTAAAAATCCCAGGATGTCCTTCGAAAAAGAGTAGGGGTTTAACCCTGGCATCCTGGCCAAATTTGCCCACTGGCCTCTGTTCATCATGGCCTCCTAACCATCCCCATATCATCATTGGCTTCATCACTCGGTCTCCTCTCCACCAATCAACTGGTGTGTGGTGTGCGGTCTGCTGCAATATGGCTGCCATCGCATCATCCAGGTGGATGCTGCACACTGGTGGTGGATGAGGAGATTCCCCCCCCCCCCCCCCCCCCCCCC
>CAIGQV010019186.1:5463414-5476661 GCA_903798115.1 Danio jaintianensis | reverse complement strand
CCCCCCCCCCCCCCCCCCCCCAAAGTGTGTAAAGCGTTTTGAGTGACCAGAAAAGCGCTATATAAATGTAAGGAATTATTATTATTATTTATTCTAGCCGAAATAAAGCAAATAAGATTTTCTCCAGAAGAAAAAATATTATAGGAAATACTGTGGAAAAATTCCTCGCTCTGTTAAACATCATTTGGGAAATATTTAAAAAAGAAAAACATATTCACAGGAGGGCGAATAATTTTGACTTCAACTATACCTGCATCAATGACATCCAAAATCATCAAGACTTAAGAAATATCCTGCGAATGTGTTCATCCAGATCACAAAGAGCTTTGAGAGTCTCCTGATCCCCCAGCTGCCCTGTTCTCCTCCTGACGTGGAAGCCATGCGGATCTACCTGATCCTGTCTGAATGTCCCGCTTTCCAGGACTCCAAAAACTACATCACTCTCACCATCCCTCTCGCCATGGCCATCCTCAGACTGGACGCCAACCCCAGCAAAGTGCTCGGTATGAACCCTCAGCCAGCCTCTCTTCTGCCTAGCAACACCTCTAGTTGTTGCTTAGTTACAGAGTGCCTCAAATCTCACAGTCAAAACGCAATCTTGATAACTGGTCTTGATAATCTCAGATAACTGGTGGTCGCTGATGGACTGCACGGTTTTCACCAGATTAGTGGAGATGTACAAAAGCATCGTCGTGTTTCTGTTGACCGGCGGGAAGGCTCTTGTGATGCCTGTGTTTCTGGAGAGCTACACCAGCGCCGCTTTGCGACTGCTGGAGAAACTACACAAGGTGAAAAAAAGATGTAAAATAAGTCTCTAATGTCCCTGGAGTGTGTATGTGAAGTTTCAGATCAAAATACCCCATAAATATAGTTTTATAACTCTTTGAAACTGCGCCTTTTAGGCTTTGATCCAAATTATGCCTTTTTGGTGACTGTCACTTTAAATTCAAATGCAATTGTGCTCTATTTTGAAAAGAGGGCGGAGCTAAGAATTCATATGCATTGGCATAGCAGCAGATTTAGAAATGGCTGCTTCTCATTCAGGGCTGACTAATGCTAATGAGGGAGAGATCGTCACTAATGGGGGGGGGGCTTTTCCAGTCTGATAACATGTATGGAGAATGTCAATCAAAGTGTTTCTGCAGAATTATAATTAAATGGAATTAAATTAAACTTAATTAATTAAATGGAGTTTCCCCCAGCATTTGAGCTGAAATACTTTTGTAATTTGGAGCTTTTTAAAAAAAACAAACAAATTTTATTTCATTCTGCAGGTCAACCTGAAAGCCCATCGTGTGGAATACAACCACTTCTACATCCCCGACATCGCAACCCTGGTGGACATCCAGGAAGACTACCTCAAATGGTTTCTGCGTAAAGCTGATATTGTGCGTATGCTGTTGCACATACGTATATTTCCATTGCCTTTTGCAGAGATGTTTGCTAAGTACTGAAACTTTCAGAATTTTTTATTGTACAGTGACATTTTGTCGTCTATAAGTGCCTTTTTAGTTATAAAACATATAGATTTGGTAGTTACGTCAGGCATCCACACTACTCAAGCATCTTTGGCCCATGAAAACTGTTTAAAAATGAAAATGCACTAGTGCAAAAACAGCTTTGCATGTCAAAAAAAATAATTGGAAATTTGATGACCCCTTTAAATTAAAGCTGTTCACACAGTGATAAAATAGCTTAATTTAAAAGGCTATTTTTGGTAATAAAAAAGTATATTGTATAAAAATATATATATATTTTTTACATATAGCTCTTTTGGTATGATCTAGACATTACTATGAATTCAGTGTTATAGTTGTTCGTGAACATCTCAAATCTTAAAGGTGCCCTATAATGAAAATCTGGGTATACCAAGGCATAGTAGAATGATAAGATATTGGTATATGGAAATGGGCATACCGTGAGCCTCGGACACCACTGTTTCCTCGTTCTCATGTAAAATCCACGAGTGTAAAACCCCAGTGGACAACGGGACAATCAGAACACAAAGCAAACTGTGATGAGATTCACGGGCCACGCCCTCATCATTTGCATGTATGCCTACTTTAGGTCATTCATCCGGACCTGACGAGCAGCCGCGTCATCAAGAGAAAATATATGTAGTCTTGTATATAGCTCTGAGATCATTAATATGCACGCCTCAGCCTGCGTTTGATAAGCCAAACGTTTTCTTGTGAGAAAACAATGATAGTTTCCCTCCCTTAGTTATTTTTAAGCTTATATTTAACTTACTATGTATGTGGGACTTTTATTTTGAAAACGCGAGCCTCAAATTGTTTACTATGTGCTACTGGGCAACGACTGCACAATACATGTTCAAACTGGCCTCAGGACACAAAATCCAAGATTTACAGATTATACATTCATTCATCTCCACTCTGAAGAGGCATAAGGCATGTTTAATTGCATCTTTTGTTAATTTATCGTGTTTATTGTGAAATTTGATGCAAGTTTCAACAAACACATGTAGACTGCTGAATCGTGTCAAATCACTCAGCTCAACTGTCATCTGTTTATGCAGAGGTTGATACTAAGCCCTGGCTGTTTTCTTTGACAATACATCTTCAAAATAAAACACGATACATTTCTATCGTTCTCTTTTGTCAAGTTTAATTATAATTTAGCCTTTATCCACAACAGATCTGGTGAGAAAAATAGGTTAACGTTACTCTGATGGGTTTATATTTGTCCGTCTTCAGTGCACATCATGCTCTGTGTGTGTGTGTGTGTGTGTGTGTGTGTGTGTGTGTGTGTGTGTCTGTGTGTGTGTGTGTGTGTGTGTGTGTGTGTGTGTGTGTGTGTGTGTGTGTGTGTGTGTAAGAGCAGCAAGTCAGACCAGAGCTCATTAATATTCACGACACAAACCATATATGGTCAATCATGGACCTTCTGATTCTAGGGGTATTTTATGGAGTAATAAATGAGCTTATAAAACTGTTTTTTTTTTACTTGCTGAAGCCATAAACCTACTATGTAGATATCAGAGAACAATTTAACTTATTTAACTTATACCAATGCAGTATATGGCACCTTTAAAGGGATTTCTTTAGTTCACCCAAAAATGATAATTCTTTTATCGTTTACTTACCCTTTGCTTGTTTCAAACCTTTATAGGTTTCTTTCTTCTGTCAAACACAAAAGAAGATATTTCGAAAAACGTTGGAAACCTGTAACCATTGACTTCCATAGTATTTGTTTTTCCTTCTATGGAAGTCAATGGTTACAGGTTGCCAGCTTTCATTTCAGAATATCCTCTCTTGTGTTCAACATTAGAAAGAAACTCATAATTGTTTGGAAGTGAGTAAATGATGAGTACATTTTCATTTTGGCTGAACTATCCCTTTAGTTATCCCAAGCTGACCAACCAAAAAGTAACACGGAATGTAACATATGTATTTGTTTTGTCTTGTTGCAGAAAATGCGATACCCTCCAGTGCAGGTGTGTTGAATGAAAAACTCTATGTTTGTGTAGTTTTTGTTTGTTTGTTTGTTTTGTAGCGTCTCAGCTTATTTGTCTGAATCTTATTTCCCAGGGTTCTGTCACGTTATGTGCCTATCCGTTCATATTGAACGCGCAAGCCAAGACAACCGTGCTGCAAACAGATGCTGAGCTGCAAATGCAGGTAAAACACATCACCTTAGTATGTTTTATGCTCCTTCAATTGTTAACTGAACTGAAAAAAGTCTTTTATTTTCACCAAGACTGCATTTATTTGATAAAAAAAAAAAACAGTCCAGTTAATAATATTGTGAAATATTATTACAATTTAAAATGACTGGTTTGTTTTTAATGCATATACATATTTAAAATGTCAAATGTATACTTGAGCATCAGTACTCCGGTCTGCAGTGTCACATGATCCTTCAGAAATCATTATAATATGTTGATTTGCTGCTCAAAAAAATCTTATTATTTATGCAGAAAAAGGTTTTTATTATGTTTGTGGAAATTGTGGTATTGAACTTTTTTAGATAACATAATTTATTTTAAATATAATTAGTAACTGTTTAAAATCTTTTACATCTGCTTTTGATGAAGTTCATGTATCCTTGCTTAAATTTTTTTTTATTAATTTCTTACATTTTTTTTAATGCTCATGTACAGTATAAAGCATTTGCAAGTATATGTTATTCCTGTTGGTTTTCATATATTTATATGCACTTTTTTATTTTACCTTTGAAAAATTATATTATACTTATTCTGACATATAATGTTAATGTATGAAGGTAAGATGGACATATTGGATTAGTTTATTTTTTATTGGCTATCAAAGTAATGATTTTCAGTTGTTTTCAGAACAGATACAAATGAATCTGGTCTGCATGAACAGCACAATTGTCATTTGTCAACCCCACCATGCTTATGACTCCGACTTTGACTAGTCTTTCTTGGTGTTTAGATGGCAGTAAGCGGTGCTAACTTGCACAACGTCTTCATGCTGTTGACCATGGAGCCTTTGCTGGCGAGGAACCCTTTCCTGGTGCTCCACGTACGGAGAAACCACTTAGTCAGCGACGCTCTCCGGGAGCTCACAGTCTACAATGATGTAGACTTGAAGAAGCCACTCAAGGTGTGTCTTCATCATCCCAAATCTTATTGCAAAAATGACATGCTTGACTAATGTACAATCTCATTGTTTATTTTCAGGTCATCTTTGATGGAGAGGAAGCTGTGGATGCTGGAGGAGTCACCAAGGAGTTCTTCCTGCTCCTCCTGAAAGAGCTGATGAACCCCATCTACGGCATGTTCACGCAGTATTCAGAGTCTAATCTGCTGTGGTTCTCTGACAAAGTGAGTTCAGTTGTAAGACTCGTTCACACTATGAACTACAACTGTAATGCTAACAAGAAATCTGCTCTAAATGTAAAAGAATAGCAACGCAACTATGACAAAACGTTTGGCAAAACATGCTAGCAAAATACCAATTCATGTTGGCAACACAAGAAAGAGTTCATTAACAAGCTAGCAACATGTACATGTTAAAACATGTGTGTTGACTATCCTAAAAACATACTAAAATATGTTAATTTATTCTAGCAAAATGGTAAACGTTCATTTTTTTCAGCAACATATTGCCAGCATGTTTCTAAGGTCAAGTTAGCAATCTGTTTACCATTTTAAAAATGAGCATATAAATAGCATATAAAAATATGCTAGCAATTTAATAAACATGTTAGGAAAATATTAAAACATGCTTGCATGCGTTTACCCTAATACTAACTTACTAGCTTTAGTGTTAAACATGCTATCAACTTAATAAACATGCTAGGAATCTGTTAAACTATGTTAGCATGCATTACCAATGTTAAAAACATGCTAGTTTAGTGTTAAAACGTGCTAGCAACTTAATAAAAACGCTAAGAAAATGTAGAAACATGTTAGCATGTTTCCCCTCTTACTTCCCCGCTTTGTGTTAAATCATGCTAGTAACCCCTTGTTACATCCCTTCCGTTACTTTTGAATGGTTGAGGGGGAACATAAAGAAAATCATTAAGCCAGTTGTAATTGTTGCTGCCATTTATAATAGATGAGGAACAACAAGACACGAAAGTGCTATTTAAGTGAACTTGTTTATTATAAACAAGCTGTGGATATTTAAATGCTTATAGAAAAATAAAGTTTAACACAAAAGTAGGTATAAGAAATGAGACAACGATTTCACAAAAAAAATTAACCAAGTTTAAGAGAACATAAGGAGGACTAAGAGAACGAGACTGTGCCAAACAAAAGAAAAGAATAAAACAAAAATCAACTAACCCATTTAACTCTTCCCCTAGAACTACAAAATAAAACAAAAAGTAAACCTTCAACGTCCGATACGTTGTATCTTACCTACTCTCTCCTTCCAAAGCAAAACTTACAAGTGTGGCACATATTCGTAACCTAGTGTGTATAACTAAAAGAATGTTGCGTGTGCGCCATGCATATCACGTGACAGAGCTTACCTATTCCCTCTCCTCCATGTAGAATACACAGATACGATGTTCACACTCCAGTTCTCAAAAGAGTTTGAAACAAAAACGTTTCAGTATTACATGGCAAACAAAGCACACCAACAAAAGTTAATCAAACAATGGTGGATCAAAGCAAAGGGGGAAGAAACGCACACAGAAAACAACAGCTCAAGTTCACACGAAATGCCGGCTATCCCGAACTGATGCGGCGTTTTTCTTATACAGTGTCCCACCGTCCTGCAGCGCAACGACTGGGGCTCTTCTCAATTGCGTCATCGCACGTCAGTCCTATAAACGCAAAACAAAACCAGCAAAAACAAAACCAGCAAAACCGAAACAACAGTCCCCAAACTGTATCACGTCATAGAGACGTAACACCCCTAATAAAAATTATAGTAAAATGGTAAAATGTGTTGGCACTGTGCTAAAACCTGCTAGAATTTTGCTAGCAACAACTAGCAATGTGTGTAACATACTAATTCTTTCTTTTATTCCACTTCATCTTAAATATAAACTTTTATGTTATGACAACATGGTGGATAGCTTTAACAATGTGTTTACCATGTTAAAAACATGCTAGCTTGGTGTTAAAACATGCTAGCAACTTAATGAACATGCTAGGAAAATGTTAAAGTGTATTGACAGTGTGCTAAAACCTTCTAGAAATGTGCTAGCAACAACTAGCAATGAGTTTAAGCATGCTAATTCTTTCTTTCATTCACTTTATCTTCAATTTAAACTTATAGCATACAATGCTCTTTCATTCAGGCAAGGCTTTGAAATTTGCGCCAACAATCTTGTTGCAGCACGTTTCAGATGTTAATAATAAAAAAAGATGACAATGTTTAGTGTTTAGTTCAGTGTTGAACTAAACCATAACAGTTCAGGATGAGCCTGAAGGACGTATTGTCATTCATAGGTGTTTTTCAGGCAGGAGTAGTGCCGCGTGATTCAGAATGTCAACAGATAATCTTATCATGATTTAAAAATGTCTCGCCAAGCTCTGCTGTTTTCATGCAAACATGATGATCCTGCAGGATTTCTCTAGAGCATGATGACGTCCAGTACTCTCGGCTGTGTACAAAACAAGGCACAGATGAGAACTGCACCTGATTCTGCAAAGTTTATATCCTACAAAGATTTTTTTTGGGGCACAAATGTTCTTGGATGATTAAAGGGTTGTAATGGAAAGCTAGCAGTTAGATAAGGGTGACAATAGTATTCCAGGTCTGGTTTAATGTGTACCTTATACCTGCATGTTTGTTTGCATTGCAGTGTTTTGTGGAGCACAATTGGTTCCACTTGATTGGCATCATCTGTGGTTTGGCCATCTATAACTCCACTGTGGTGGACCTGCACTTTCCCCTGGTGCTCTACAAGAAGCTCCTGGAAATTTCGCCCACTTTGGATGACCTGAAAGAACTTTCGCCTACGGAGGGAAGGTATAACACAATGCTTTTCATGAGTTTGTATTTAGGGATTGTTCATTCAGAAATTAAAAAACTTCTAGAGCTTCACAATATGGATTATTTAAATTGTCAAGCTTGTGATTTAGTATTGTTAGCGTAAGAAACACTGATCTTCTGGTTAAGCTTCTTCTTCTGTGCCCACATTTCTAAATGCATCTCCTCCTAGAGCTTTAAAGCTACAACTACCAATTTTGGCTCAGACCTTCAGACTGATCTAAATTTCTGTTCTATATCTTTTCTAACTGATCAAATTTATGGGTTTCTCAAAACAGCAGATCAAATCTATGAAAAATCCCCATAGACTTCCATTTAGGGGGTGAAAACTTTCGGGTAGTAAATTTGCTGAACATTTAGCATAAATACATCCAGTTCAATACCTTCAGGCTTTAATGTTGTTGACTAGCAATCACTAGCACAGCTTAGTAAGCAACTTTGGACATACAAACTAGTTAAATCATTGTAAAACGTTAAAAATGTGTCAGTGAAAACATGCTAGTAATCTGTTAATCAAAAGTTTTAATGTTTGATGTATAATCATGGTAATGTTATGTTAACCAAGCTAGGAACATGTTAACAAAATGCTAATACATGTTAGCAAACTGCTAATTCATGCTACTGATATATTAGCTATGATAGAAACATTCTAAAACATGCTACACTTTATAAGTCATGTTAAAAACATGCTAAACATTAATTCATGCTAACAAAATATTGAACATATAGTTAATATATGCTATCAAAATTCTAATTGAACTTTTAGCAAAGCTAATTTGTTAACAATGTAAACCACATTGCAAAATGTTGCAGGAACATGCTAGGTCATACTAGCAACAAAATACCGAAATATGTTTGTAAAACACTAAATATGTTAGGAAATAATACTGAATGTATGTTAGCAACATGCAATCAATATGCTCGTTCATGCTAGCAACTTGCTCATTCATGCTAGCAGTGGGGTAATACATTTAGCCTATTGACAACACATACTTGAAAAATGTTAACAACATTATGAATGTTTTTTATTAAAGTGCTAACAAGCAAGCACTGTGCCAAAACAGGTTGACTACATGCTTGTAGCGTAAAACAAAATAAAGGTTCAAAACATGGTAATGTGTGCTAAAACATGTTAAGATAATCACGTGCTAGCGTCATTTGCTAGAAGAATCATATAACAATGTCATCAAACAACCATACTAGTAACGTGTTAAGTCATGTTAGCAACATGCTAAATGCATAATAATAGCAAACATGCTTCTTAAACATTATTTTTTAAGCTATTTTTAACTTTCAAGCTAGTTTTCTGAGTCTCTGTCTAAACTCTCATCTCTTGAGACACCATATTGTTTTTCCCTCACCAAAATGTTAATACATGTCAGCAAACTGCTAATTCGTGCTACTGATATATTAACTATGATAGAAACATTCTAAAATGTCGAACATGTAGCTAATATATGCCATCAACATGCTAATTTAACTTTTAGCAATGCTAATTTGTAATGTAAACCACATTACAAAATGTTGTAGCAACATGCTAAGTCATTATAGCAACATAATACCGAAATATGTTTGTAAAACACTAAATATGTTAGGAAATAATACTGAATGTATGTCATGGTATGGAATATATTGTAGCAGTGGGATAATACATTTTAGTCTATTGTCAAAACATACTTTAAAAATGTTAACAACATGCTAGAACATTATGAATGTTTTTTATTAAAGTGCTAACATGCAAGCACTGTGCTAAAACAGGTTGACTAGATGCTAGCAGCGTAAAACAAAATAAAGTTTCAAAACATGGTAACGTGTGCTAAAACATGTTAAGATAATCACGTGCTAGCGTCATTTGCTAGAAGAATCATACTAGCAATGTCACGAGGGAACCATACTGTCAGTGTGTTAAGTCATATTAGCAACATGCTAAATGCATAATAAAGGCAAACATGCTTCTTAAACTCTATTTTTTAAACTATTTTTAACTTTCAAGCTAGTTTTTCTCATTCTCTGTCTAAACTCTCATCTCTTGGGACACCATGTTGTTGTTTTTCCCCCACCAAAAGCCATCACTGGCTAATGAAATCAGCTCAGCCTCCCACACAGCACTCTATCACAGCCCTCTTTAGACCAAATCAATGGAGTTCCTGTGACCCGCGGGGCTTTACTGAGAAATCGAAGTCCTAAACGCACCAAACAAACCACTGAAGAGAAACTGTTTTGCTTTATTTTGTTGCCCTGCACTCCATGGCCTTTGCCACTGCATTGCATAAACAGGTTGTTTTTATGTAGCCTTAATTAAAAGCCACCTCCCCAAAAAAAGCCTTTTGAAGCGCTCGGGTTTGTGAGTCACTATCACACCACTAATTGGTCACAGAAGGAGAGCAGAAAGGCTGGAGTTGATGGCCGGTTCAAGTCTGTAATCGTGTTTTTTTAATAAGTAGCTGTTCCTGAGTCATATCGGCTTATAAAAGCAGACTTTGACACGGCAATTATAACTTTCTAAGGACAAGCATCAGCAAATATGGCACTGCCGTCCATGGCAGATGATTTGATTGTGTGCTAACTAAGGCGTTTAAAAGGATCAGGGATTAATTGGATTGCTCTCGGTTAAATGTGTTTGCCACTGATGCCACGTTGTTGGATTTAACTGTTGATGGTTTTAAGCTTATTAGCAGCTATGGGAAAAATGCAAAGATTCACAAGGATTGTGAAATAGTTTTTAATTTAATTTAACTTAATTTGATTTGTGTTTCATTTAGTTTAACTGTTGTTTGATTCAGTTTTTCCATTATTTTTGTACTTCAAAATGGTAAAGGTAATGTGTTCATTGATTTAAGTAGCATTATTATGTTTCTCATCATTCTTATTATTGTGGCCTTAATTGTTTTTAATAATTTAAATTAATTTAATTTAATAAAAAAAACATGCTGTTGTTTAATGTATTCCACATTTTCTGTGCAAATTTATTTTAACGTCTTTAATTTATTATCTTATTTATTATGTTATTTATTTTATTTTATTATTTAAAAAAAAATGTATATATTTTTCTATTTTATTATTTTAATTTATCAGAAATCCAACTTGATGTTGTTTAATTTATGCCACGTTCTTTGAGAATTTAGAAATTTAGCTTATTTATTTGATTTATTAACTGCTGGTTAGAGGTTTTTTTTTCTGGAGAGAATTTTTCTTGACTTTTTTTTTTTATATTATTAATTATTATTCTTAATTTTATGCTTCAAAAATGCTGTAAAATATCAGTATTACATTTTTCATGTCACTTGACGTTAAAATAACTTGTAATATTTGTAACATTTACGATACATTCCGAATCAAAAACTAATAATTTTTTTATTTTCATTCATTCAAGTTAATTTAAATATATATATATATATAATTTTCATTCTCTTATTTTTGCGGTACCCTCAAAGATATTAGCCTTAGTACTTAAAAAGATGATTGAAGTTCATTTAAATATATATTTTTTATTTTCATTCATTTATTTTTGTGGTACCCTCAAAGAAATTAGTCTTAGTACATCATTAAAGGGATTCTGTCATCATTTACTCATCCTTCACTTGTTTCAAACCTGTTTCAGTTTCTTTTTTTTCTGTTGAACACAAAGAAATGGGAAAAAAGATTGACTTCCATAGTATTTGTTTTTCCTACTATGGACGTCAATGGTTACCAGTTGTAAAAAATAAAAGTCAATTCAGTTCAGTCCAGTTCTACAAATAAAAGCCAATTCAGTATATTAATACATAATATGATATACCATAATAATAATAATAATAATAATAAAAATAAGATCATATTAAAAGTATTTTTCATCCTAAAACTGTTCTAAACTGGTCTGCATCCTAGAAATTGCAAGTATTATTGTTTGTTTGAATGTTTCATCAAACTATCTTCTTTTGTCTTCAACACAACAAAGAAACACATAAAGGTTTGGAACCACTTTAGCGCAAGTAAATAGTAAGTTTTCATTTTAGGATGAACTATCCTTTTAATGTTGCAATAGCTATGTCCTGGTTCTTGTTTTGAGACCTCATTTGACCTCATTTCTGACTCTCCGCTTATATACTTGCCATATTTTATATACATTTAATAGTGTTGTGGGCAGAAAAGTGTCATTTGTTAAAAGTGGGAGATGATGTGCAGCCCCTGGCCCTCCTGCATAAGCCAGGGGTTTGTGTTTCTATCCTGCAGCTGCTGAGCTCTTAACTGCGATTACACCAGTGAAGCACAATTAAATGCCTGTCGATGACTTTTTCCAAAACTGTAGGTTCGATGTCCCCTAAATGTTCGTCATGTGCTGTGTTTGTCTGTGTTTTGCCAGGAGTTTGCAGCAGCTGCTGGAGTTTGAGGGCGACGTGGAGGAAACCTTCTGTCTCAACTTTGCAGTAAGTTGATGGACACCAAGATATGACTCCCTAATTTAGGCCACATCAGGTCACAAGAGGATTAATCTGATTAGAGGAACATCACTGATAGCTGTAGTTCAAATTATGGAGCCATTGACAGGTCAGTGTTTTAATTAAACAAATTGAACATGTTTTTGATATCACACACACATACACACATGCTGGCAAGAGGAAATTTGCCTGATGTACTGAAAACCCTTACAGTCTTATGATACAACGACATTTAGCAGATGATTTTTTTTTTTTTGGTGGTTTATGATGAAAAGTAGTAATAATAAAGCAATATTATATCCGTTTTTTTGACACTGTTAGCATGAAATTGCTCATGAAAATTGTATTATCAATTCATATTAAATTAAATTTTAACTTACGGAATAGTTTATATCTATCGGTGTAGTAATAATGAATGTACATTGAATATTGCAGCATAAATCTGTCATAAAATAAAGCTAAAATGTAAAATAACACAAACACCAATAGAAACTAAATACTAAAATGAACAAAGCATGTAACAAAAATGACAAACATATCATTAAAAAGGATGAAAACTGAAAATATGCAAATAAAGCCAATTCAGTATATTAAAAAAATAATAATAAATGAAAAATGCTAATTTTAATTGCATATATTACAATATAATCATAAAAAAAGATTCCATAAATACATGTCTATTCTAACACTTTCATAATTTATAAATAATAAAAAATCTCATAAATAAGAATTCTCAAAATATTAAGTACTAAATATTATATATTCAATTCAATTCATCTGTATTTCTATAGCGCTTTTGCAATGTAGATTGTCAAAGCAGCTTAACATAGAAGTTCTAGTAAATTGAAACTGTGTCAGTCTAGTTTTCAGAGTTTAAGTTCAGTTTAGTTTAGTTTAGTTTAGTTCAGTGTGGTTTAATTTTCATTGCTGAAAGTCCAAACAGTGAAGAGCAAATCCATCGATGCGCAGCTTCACAAGTCCCAAACCAAGCAAGCCAGTGGCGAGGAACAAACTTTAACAATTGACAAAAGTGAAGGGAAAAAACTCGAGAGAGACCAGGCTCAGTTGGGCATGACCATTTCTCCTCTGGCCAAACTTCTTGTGCAGAGCTGCAGTCTAGGCGCCGGAGGCTGGAGAACGCTGGACGTCCTTCATGGAGAAGCTGCAGGTGTAAGTAGGTCACCGGTGGGTGTTCAGGCTGGCCCACGGGATCAATGCGAAGACTCGTCTGTCACTGGGGTCTTTCAGGAATCAGTCTCATGCTCTCCACTCCTCCATGACTGCCACAGCATCTGCTCAGGATACGGCCTGGTCCAGGATTATGGATACCTCTAGAAGTGCTATTTTATATATATATATATATATATATATATATATATATATATATATATAT
>CAIGQV010019186.1:5413650-5457988 GCA_903798115.1 Danio jaintianensis | reverse complement strand
ACAACCGTACTCTGCTTACGTACAATTCCTTACAAACACCACTTTGACCTAAAATAATCATTAGTATTGAATTACAAGTGTGTTGATACGGTTAAAAACTAGCCTAGAGCTCTATCTGCTGTTTAAAAACTAGCCTAGAGCTCCATCTGCTATTTAAAAACTAGCCTAGAGCGCCATCTGCTGTTAAAAACTAGCCTAGAGTGCTGCCTGCAGTTCAGAACTAGCCTTGAGCTCCATCTGTAGTTCAAAACTAGCCTAGAGCTCCATCTCCTGTTAATAACTAGCCTAGAGCGCCGTCTGCTGTTAAAAACTAGCCTGGAGCCTTCTCTGCTGTTAAAAATAGCCTGAGCACTGTCTGCAGTTCAAAACTAGACTAAAACCGATTACATTTAAAATGCAGATGGATTCTAAGTATACCAGCAGTACAGACAAGTTTGTTATATCTTACACTGTGCTGAAAAATATTTTGAGAAATCGATTCTGCATCAATTCTGCAATTTCAAAATGAGCTTAGTTTTTAACAGCAGATGGCGCTGTATGCTTTACAAACAACCGTACTCTGCTTACGTACAATTCCTTACAAAACCACTTTGACCTAAAATAATAATTAGTATTGAATTACAAGAGTGTTGATACGGTTAAAAACTAGCCTAGAGCTCTATCTGCTGTTTAAAAACTAGCCTAGAGCTCTATTTGCTGTTTAAAAACTAGCCTAGAGCGCCATCTGCTGTTAAAAACTAGCCTAGAGCATCGTCTGCTGTTAAAAACTAGCCTAGAGTGCTGCCTGCAGTTCAAAACTAGCCTTGAGCTCCATCTACTGTTAATAACTAGCCTAGAGCGCTATCTGTAGTTCAAAACTAGCCTAGAGCTCCATCTGCTGTTAATAACTAGCCTAGAGCGCCATCTGATGTTCAAAACTAGCCTAGAGCGCCGTCTGCTGATTAAAAACTAGCCTAGAATGCCGTCTGCTGTTAATAAATAGCCTAGAGAGCTATCTGCAGTTTAAAACTAGCCTAGAGCACCATCTGCTGTTAATAACAAGCCTACAGTGCCATCTGCAGTTCAGAACTAGCCTAGAGCTTCATCTGCTGTTAATAACTAGCCTAGAACGCAGTCTGCTGTTAAAAACTAGCCTAGAGCGCCGTGTGCTGTTAAAAACTAGCCTAGAGTGCTGCCTGCAGTTCAAAACTAGCCTTGAGCTCCATCTACTGTTAATAACTAGCCTAGAGCACCATCTGTAGTCCAAAACTAGCCTAGAGCTCCATCTGCTGTTTAAAAACTAGCCTAGAGCGCCATCTGCAGTTCAAAATTAGCCTAGAGCGTCATCTGCTGTTAAAAACTAGCCTAGAGTGCCATCTGCTGTTTATAACTAGCCTACAGTGCCATCTGCAGTTCAAAACTAGCCTAGAGCTTCATCTGCTGTTAAAAACTAGCCTGAGCATTGTCTGCAGTTCAAAACCAGCCTAGAGCGCCGTCTGCTGTTAAAAACTAGCCTAGAGCCCCGTCTGCTGTTAAAAACTAGCCTAGAGCACCGAGCACCGTCTGCTGTTAAAAACTAGCCTAGAGCACCGTCTGCTATTAAAAACCAGCCTTGAGCGACGTCTGCAGTTCAAAACCTAGAGAGCTATCTGGTGTTAAAAATTAGTCTACAGGGCCATCTGCTGTTCAAAACTAGCCTAGAGAACCATCTACTGATCAAAACTAGCCCACAGTGCCATTTCCTGTTAAATACTAAGCTCAGAATTGATCCAAGAGAAAATAGCGATGCATTTTGTAAATCGCAGAATCGATTTCTCTATTTTGGTTGTTCAGAAATTTGCATCAAGTTGCTGAAATGTCATAAATGTGAAAGTACTTTTTGAATCCAGACCAAAGAAATGTTTTTGTCATCCCGCAGTGTTCTTGACAGGCAGTGACCGCATCCCCATCCACGGCATGGCCAGTTTACGCATTGTCATCCAGTCCACGGCTGCAGAAGAGCACTACCTTCCAGTGGCTCACACCTGTTATAATATGCTGGACATGCCCTGCTACCAGACCAAAGAGACCCTGCGGCAGCGCCTCACACAGGCCGTGGAGCAGTACGAGGGCTTCAGTCTAGTCTAAACAAGAACTACGGAGGGGGCTTTCTATATGCTGAAACTGCACTTTAAACCCGTGGAGAAATGGAAACGAACGCTGCTCTCGCATTTGTTTTACCACAAACGAGCACATCTCGATTCTCATACGAGTAAATCTATTATTTTCCTATTTTTTACAGACTGACTCTGACTTGCTTGTTTGGTCGCATCTTGAGACATGCACAATTGTTTCCTTTTTATTTCCCCTCTTCTTTTTGGTTCTAAAAATTTTATTTTTTAAATGATAAAAATAAATTATAATATTAGGAATGAGTAGTTGGCAAATAAATAAAAATATTTGACTTTCCTCATATATTTTGTAAATGTAATTGTTTTTGAATCAGATTTAAAAACCGATAGGTTGCGCTAGTCTTAATTTATTTGCTCATGTTGGTTTACACGGATTTGGAATAAATTTTCTAGTTAAAACACCCATACAAAAGCTTGTTATTAAATGTTAATGGATAGTTTACAGAGTAGTTTAATATGAATATTTACTCTCAGGCAATGTAAGCTGACTTTCTTGAGTGGAACTAAACATGGGTGCCGTCACTTTTAAAGTAAAAAAAAGAAGTTAATTGACTAAATCCATATTGCTTTTAAAATGATAAATTTAGGTGGTATGATAATGATACAAAACGATTGGTCTGTGTTTAAGACGTGTAATCATGCGCGATAGCAATCTGATCTGAACAGGCGCCATTGCGCATGCGTCATGTGAGAGACCGCGTTTACCTGAGGCGATAGATTACACGTAATAAAGTAGTATGTAATGTTGTATTTCTTGGGAAGACTCGACGTTTTGTTTACAAAAGACGTCAATATACCTTAAGGAGCCGTGTGTATTCGTTTTGGGTGGCTTGTATAAGCGTTTTTCACTAAGTGACGGCACCTGTGGACTTTAATTTAATGAATTACCAAGGAGTTAACCTAAAATCGTGTCTGGTACCCTACTGAGGAAAGAAAGTAACCTAGACGTCTTGGGTGGCCTGAGGGTAAGTAAATTAACCACAGTTTTTCAATTTGGGGTGAAAAGAAAGCCATTCACAACACTTCAAATTGGACGTTGGTGTTTTTAAACAAAACGGTAGAAATAACAGAACCCCATCAGCACATAACACCAAACAGACACTTTCGGACACGATACTTATTTTATTAATACTAATTAATTTCCGACATTTAGCCTCCTCATTCAGTAAGTGCTCCGACCGACATTACGCGTTTTCGCGCCTCCTGAATTAATCCCACCGGTTTTCTTTTACTGTATGTACAGTAGCAAGTTATTATGATAACATGTCTTTAATGATTGACATGCGCATGTCATGCCCAGGGTGAACGCCGAAGCTGCTTTTCTGAATTATTTTATTGGTAACGTAATTTGGGGAGAGATGTTTCTCCTGGAAAAACATCGGATTTTATTAAAGAACGTGATCCAGCAATAACTACTGGTTTGAAGTGTGTGTACTAGTTCTGGGATTTTACTCCAGCAAATGTGAATATGCTAACAGCTGTGTTGTTTTTCCGGTCAATACATTGCCGCTTTTTCGATTTAATTCCTCTGATTCAGAGGACAGCCATGTGCTGTAAACTGGATTTTGTTTTCTACTCGCATTGCTGGGTTTGCAATTAAAAATGGCTAATAGCGACTTCGAGTCCAAGGTGGGTGATACGGGAATATTTGGGACCACGGTGATGTGTTTGCTGTGGCGTTTTGCATCAAGCTGCATGAGATGTATTTGTTTGTACATGATGGAAGGTCATATAACGAAATGTTTTTATCCAGCTTATTACTTTGTCAATGTATGCAAACAAGGGCTTCTTAGTGGCTACTGATGCATTGTTATTTTAGTAAAGTATATTTACTTTTATAGCTTTCAAATGGAGTATATTGTTTTATCTATTTTTTTTTCTCCAGAACAATAAAATGAATTCACCTCAGATGAAATATAAAGGAAGTCATGGCATTTTCTTGAACTCAAGAGACATTGAAATGAATACCCTACACCAGTGTGTTCAGAAAAAATAGTTTGGTTTTTATATCATATGTACAAAATACAAATACAATCATGTACTAAAATGTACACACAGTATTCATCTTTATCCATCGGTTTTGTCACGTTCAGTAAAAACAAAGGTCACGCTACCATTTTCCAATCTGGAGAATAAGAGAAGGGGGTGACATGCTCACTCGGTTTGCGTCTGCGTTCACACAAACACACAATGAGGCCCCATAGGTTTGCTTTCTATTGCATGCTAACAATAGAGATGTTTTGTGGGAATCTAATCCACCCACATCACTGTCAAAACAGCGAGTTCATGTGATGACCAGTTATATGCTGGAGACTATTTAGTGCAAAAAGTATACTACAAAAGAAACAAAACAACAAAAGCTGGTTCATAGTACCTTTGTTTGTGCGTTTCTACACATTTTTCCCCCCCAGTTTTCTTTTGGTTGTTCATTTGCACTTTTTTTTTTTTTTTTTTCTTTCATAAAGTTACTGACTTCTAGCTTAGTCAATGGTCTTAAAAATTACAGCTTAGATGAGGGTAAAGAATTTGATAAATACAATTGATGTAAGTATTCATATATTCAAAATAAATCCATTTGCATGAATTATGGCACCAGTAAATAATGAGTAATATACAGAGAGGTTTCCTTCCACAAATCAATTACCTTCAATTAATCAGAAGTGAAGAAAAGAAAATTCCTATAATGATAAACTCTGATCATCTCTAAGTATATACATAGACAATTATTTAAGACGCAATAACTTGGGTGTTCTTCAAAGCTTATGCCTGATTGCGAAAAATAAAAAAAGTTTCTATATTACAGCATTGTTAATATAGAAAAAATGATCTAAAAATCAATACGAGCCGTCGTATTATACAACATAAAATAGAAGCTTTCTTGCAGGCTTCAAAGGGAACAGGGACGTAGATTCACACAAGTAATCTGATTGTATTCTGAAATCCTTTTTGCAGCACTTGTACATCTGTTATTGGTGAACCAGGCATGTCTTGGCATCTTCCAAAGCCAAATGTCCATGTAATAACAAAGCAGAACATGTCTTTTGTACACACTGAATTGCTTTGGATGGCATTGGATGGTCCTTGTTTGGCTAGTAGAGCGAATCCTAGCTGAGCACTAGATGAACTTGGATGAGTCTCTTTTACTGATAAGCACTTCCAACAGCCTTAGCTTGGCTTTAATATGCTTGTATTCATTGTATTCCCCAGCCAAGGGCGAGCGATCTTCCTTTTGCACGTTTCTATGGGAACAGCAAGTAGAACATTCAGTAAGATCTTTTTCTCTCTCTCTGTAGACTCATGAATCTTTACAATGCATCTAAAAGTAGTCATGTACACCTCTGAAAATTGTATTGAGGAAGTTTGCTTTACCTGCCGTTCTGTTTGAAGAACTGATCCTCAAATTCACGAAGGTTTTTGCGGATTCTTTTCTTTTCTTCACGAGCTTCCTGGAGTTCCTCCACCAGTTCCTGCCTGTATGTTTGGTTAAGAGGGAGTGGATAGTTTTAGGTTTCTTTCAACCAACCGCAGTGACAATGCAATACTTTTGCATTAAATAGTTTCAATACTTGGTAAATATCACTGAACAATTAGTTTTTTAAATGTAAAATGTACTTCTAGGCATTTGTATAGTTGACCTTGAAGCTCCACTATATGCATTATTAATATAAACAAAGTACAATGTCTGTAAAGGCATTTACACTCTAGTGTTGTCAAAAATATCGATATACTGATAAATATCCATTCTGACATTTTTAAAACGATACAATCTTGCTTTTGTTAAGTATCGATACTGGATTTACTCTCTTGTCAGACCCCCTAGTTTTTCACGAATTTTTTTGTGATTTATTTTTTTAGCGATTAGAAATGACGTGGTGAATTTGTGGTGGTAATTCTCAGACATTTGTGGACAATTTTGCGATATCTTATTTATCATATTAGGTAGCCTACTATGTTAGGTGTGCAATCATAAAAATAAAGTTCTTCAAGACAATATCTAAAACGGTAGAGATTAAGCCAAAAGAAGGTTGTATAACTCTTATTTTTATCCACGATCTTACTTTCTCTTTCTCAGATTTCACTTCCCGGAGCATCTTACATCATGTACCTCACTCAGGACATGCATTAGGGCTTCCCCTACCGTAATGCACCTAAAACACGGATTGCCGTAAAACTCGTCAATAGCAGGGAAGCGTTTTCTCTCGTCAACGGCAGGGAAAGAGTTAAGTGAAATCATTTATCGATTTGACGGATTGTTCGGTCACATCTAGCAGCCGTCCACTGCTCCGCTTCTTAGATGTTTGCTCACACTTTCTTTTGCAGTCTGAAGTTCGTCAAAGGCACAAAATGATTCAGCGTTCGCGGAATCACGAAAAACTAGGGGGTCTGTCTTGTGAATGCAAAACATTGTAGGGTTTAGTTTATTTACTGCATTTGTATACTCTAAATGTTGTAGGATTTGTTCCCCCATGGTATCAAAAATGGTATCGAATATCGATATTTTTCAAGGTATCGTATTTTTTTTATCGTATACTTTTACACAGCAGAATTTATAGGTCATGGATAAATTGCAGTTGTTAGCAAAAGTGACTTTACACCTTACAAACAACAACTTATTCTGTTCTACTTTTGAAAATGTAAATATTTGGAAATCTGTATTAATTTATTAAATACAATTTAAGTTTTCTAGAGCTGCATTTCTCCCCCCCCCCAAAATAAACTAAACTTGAGTAAACCTCTTTTACTAATGGCTGCTCCAATCTGCTTGGATTTACAATACTTTCTGGAAGTCCATGTTTATCTGGCCATTACAGAGCTGACGTTTCCCTGCCTTATTTCAAATTGTTCCAGCACTTTCCATAACCTCAAAATAGATCTCAAATTGTACACCTGTAAAAAATGCTGGGTTCCACACAATTGATTTGTATTGGGGCAACATAAAAAGAAAAAAAAACGTATTCGTTTTTACAAATTTAAGTAGATTGAACATAAACCAATAAATTTTTTCCTCAAAAAAAACTCTCAAGAATTGTGTTGTTTTAGCTCATTTTAAATAAGTAATTTGAACAAACAACAAACCTAATTTTTTTAAGTGTATGGCAATGCCCTAAAACACGTTTCAACCCTAAACCCAAAACTTACATCGTAGCAGCATGCAAATTGGACAGTCTCATGTCTGTGGTGTTCTTGGAAGGTGATAGTTCATCAACAGGTGAGATGAAACCGTCTGCGTCCTCATCCAGCTGGTCGAGAAGTCCCAGCATGCTCAGCTCTGGCTTAACCGTGACCGTGAACTGTGTCCGGGTGTCGTCATCATCCGAGCCGTCTTCCTCCTCCTGAAAAAAGGGCAGATGGCGCTGGTTAGTTCAATTGCAGCTTAGCCGCGAGGGTTTACACTAGCATGACGAAGCAGTATCTAACATTGATTATCAAGGGGGATCTCAGTGACAATCATTGCGCAACAAGCCTCTGTAGTGACAAGGGTTAGTACAAATGAAAAGCATCTGTGTGCTAATAGTGCAGTAAATCACATTCATTCTAGTTGGAGAACTAGTGCACTGCATTATATATATATAATGAGTCGCCATCCCTGGAGCCAAAAACCCAACAGGGATGTGATCAAATGGCAATGGAATCAGCAGGAGTCGAATCTCACAGCACTCCCAATTATTCGCCCATGCAGTTACGGATTCATGATTAGGTTAATGAGGAAACTAGTGAGGTGGGGAAGGAGGTGGGCTGCCGAATCACTGGTTGGTTGAGCGGTAATGGCTCTTCACCTTGGTGTCGCTGAAGAACAGAGCTGGTACACCCTCGATAATGGGCTGCAGCAGGGGGCTTCTGCGCTTGCTGGAAGGCGAACCCTGTGGTGGGTGTTAATAGTGACATTATAACCTGGTAAACTACCGTCACATCAGACCATTCATGGCAGTACTCACTTCACTAATAAGGTCCATATTAAATAACCTTGAAATCTGAAGACAGTACTTTTTTAGGGGATATGAGTTCATCAAATTGAACATTTTTGGTTTAAAATTGGCAGAAACGTTAAACTGGACATGGTTATAATTATAAAATGGACGTTGAAGCTAAAAGATAATTCACAACTGCAAATCAGGCTTTAGAGTATTATATAATAACATCCATTTTTGTATTGCATAAGCCACAAATGTAATGTTTTCATGCACTTAGGATGTTTTTATTGTTCTTGTATTTCATATGCATATCATGTTGTATTAAGAGGGTAAAAACACTTCCTGTGGTGTGGGACTATGACCAGGGTGGGCTGTTTTATGCTTTGGAGGACTTTTAAGGGTACGTGTGTAAGAGAATTAGGAATTATAAGGAATACTGTTGCAAATATTCAGCCACAGGATATGACCTGAGTGAGCTACTCTTGAGCTCTTGCTAAAGACGGGCTTAGTTGCACTAACAAGCCCCTGCGCTGTCACTGCTTCAATACTGTAGCTAAATGCTTATATTGTGCTACTGCTAATGCTATTTCCTCTGCTAATACGGTGGAGATTTATCCAAATGGTTTAGTCTTAGAATAAAGTAGAAATGGCAGCTAGCTAGCGTTTAAAATGACAACTGTAGCTTATGCATATTTGCTAGTGTGGTTTGGATAAGTATTAGCTATATTCCAAAACCTGTCTCACTGCCAACTGCCTACATGGGCAGCAACATTACTTTCATGGAACCCCACAAGTGACCGATTTGGAATGTTCTACCTGGGCAGTAAAACCACACAGTTCACACGTAACACCCAATTTTGAATACTAGACTTGTATGGCTTTAAAAGACTCAAGATGTTAGCATTTTGCTATGCTAACTAGTCTCTAGTATGCCTAGAATGTACACACATAAACGGAATTATTTTTTATTAATGCTTTTTACAACTAACCAAAATTTCCCTTGCTGGACAAAGTAATATATTTTAGGCTGCTGAATAATGATGTTACCCATCTTTTAATACAACATCAGTGATGCATCTATATGTAGGTTGTGAACACCAGAACTGGAGCTGTTCGTCAGGGGTGTTCGATCCTGTTTCTTAAGGGCCAGTTCCTGTTGAGTTTAGCTCAATCTGTCCCAACATACTTCTCTGGATTTTTTTAAGTGGGACTAGAGCAAAACTCTAGGAAACTACTGAAGGATAGTGGCCCTCCAGGGGCAGGATTTGGACACTCCTGCTGTATACCTTGTATACTTCTGATGTAACTCCTACTTGAGCGATTTCTTTAGAAACTGCGGTGTCGTTTACTAATGCGTTTTCATTTTAAAATGTTTAAGTTTTGTTACAGGTACGCCTGGCTTCCACACTACACCGGCATCTTTCGACCCATGAAAATGGAGTGTTTTGAAAGATTTGGAAGTGTTGGTGCTCTGTTTCAGTATAGACTGATTGAAACGCAAACTTTTGAAAACTGAGGCATGGCTATCCACAATCGCTCTCTGATTGGTCTTCTGGACTATTGCATATCATGCTCTGATTGTCAAGCTCCTCTCATATGACCATTATACAACTGGTAGATGGCAGGTATGGATTCTGGCAAAATATGCGCATACTCAGTGAGCATGAATGGGTTTTAGGCTGGATAGTGTGGACAGAGTGTTTTTCTGAAACGCAATTAAAACTCCATTCAGATTGAGAAGTATTTTCATTCTAAACATAGTTTTAAAAGGAAAACGCACTAGTGTAAACGGCACCTGAGAGAGGGGAAGGCAAGAACAATGGTGGAGGAAACCAGAACTTACAATGACTGGAATGGCAGACACTCTGCAAAGGATCTGTTTGACTAGTCGGTAGCGGTCATATAGAGGCTTCATGACCTGCCTCTCGTTCTTCGTGATCTAGAAAGAGTGGCAGAAATACCTCAGCCTGTGTAGCTAATAATTTCTAGACCTCCATGAAGTGAATTTGCTTATTTGCATACTTACGGGTCTTCCGTGAATACTCTCGTAATATAGAAGAGCTTTCTGAATAGCCACTTTTTCTGCTCCTATTTGCTCACGGGTCATATCCTAAAGAAAAAGACGGGATAAAATTTTTAAAGATTCATGCATTATTTATGACAAAAATGGGGTCAAAAGACGAGGGAAGAACTTCAAAACACACCTTAATGTCTTCTGGTCTGCCAGCCTCTTTCCGCTTCTCCTGCAGTTTGTTTGTAACCGTCTCCAATGTGCTCTCCACAGGGGGTTTGGGGGCTTTGGTCTCCGGGGTTTTTTTCTCCAGCTGAGATCCAAAGCTCTTGGGAAGTGTGTTGCTGCGCTGGCGGGGGATGGGCGTCAAATCCTCTTCTGACTTTAGCAACTTGTGATCTGTGATGTGAAGCCAGAACATGGTGGCACTTGTTTATAAGAACTTTTGCAAGTCATGAGCAGAGCAGATTAGATGTTTTCCGGGTAGACCCAACCCACAAAGGTTAGCGGGAAATTACTCCAGAGACATTTTGTTCAAACAAAATATCATGAATGTTGGATTAGCATGGATTATGTGATACAAATCACTTTCGTAATGGTAATTGTTTCCCTTGTAGGGGCATTTCATTCATACCTTTCAAGTCTTTACGTAGCCTGGTTAGCTCATTCATCCACCGCAGAACCTCTGGATTGCCGGCTTTGTCGCCGTGTGAAGGCTGTTGAGAAAACAATAGACTTATCGTTTTTGTAGCAAATAAAACTAATTTCTTTTTGCATTGGTCATTTAGTCTTAAAATAATGTGTATTGACCTTGTTCTTTCATGTAAGGGTGGCCACAGCTATTGGAACCTTATTGGTTTAAGACTTCCGGTCTCATCACCTCCATTGATTTTATTTTCATGTATAGTCATGAACACACGCATTTGTAGAGCAAGTAGTATCATCGTTTTATTTGTTATTCCTAGTCATTTCCTTGATAGAAATAAGAATCGGAAGTACTTGCATCCGCATTGCAGAGTAAGGTGAATTCTAAGAATGTTTTCTTAAGACTACTTCATTATAATGGCTGTATCAGTGTACAGATTATAGATTTAGTTGTTTAGTTGTCACATCATAGATTTAGTTACTCACTCTGTATTTGCGTTCCTCCTCAAACTTTTCCTCAAACCTCCGGATCTTCTTTTTGAGTACGTGGATTCGCTTTGAAAGCTGGGCTGAGGTGAGTTCTTCCCTGTCATCTTCGCAGGAGCCTAACGATGAACTTCTTCGCCTACTGCATGGGGAACGTGATTAATTACACTCTTTTGAAGTACATTGTATTTCATAGACCTCACAAGGTTCGTTGTTTTACCTGACAAAAGAGTGGGCATTGGGTGGAGATGGAGGAACCTCAGTGTCATCTAGATACTGATGACCATCCCCATAACCGTAAAATCGCGGCGATACCATTGGGTCGCTGTCCTCCTCCAGGAGCTGGCGGATCAGCTTGCCACCAGCGTGAGGTGAAAGACGAGCTTCATCGCGGTCCATACTCTCCCTTTGCCACGACGAGTAGGCAGGCACTGGTTCTGTCAACATGCAAAAGATGTGTTAAAATATAGGATAATGCCAAATTTCACAACTCAGGGCATCCATCGGGTTGGTTTAGTCTTTGTTGATAAACAGTCATTGCTAAAACTTTAAGTAAACATTACATTTTAGCTAGGTTGATAAGATTTTAAACTTATTGCTATTTCGGGCTTCCTGAGGTCAACTTTTACAGCCAAAACAACTACAAATATGTGTGCTCTCCAGCTCAGCAGATCTACAGACCTTCGTTAAAGTGAAAGCTCACCCAAGAAAGAAAATTCTGTCATCACTTACTCGCCCTCCATTTGTTCCAAACATGTTTGAATTTACGTCTTATGTTAAACACAAAAGAAGATATCTTGGAAACCGTAGCCATTGACCTCCATAGCATTTGTTTTTCCTACTATGGATGTCAATGGCCACTGGTTTCCATTTTTCAAAATATATTCTTTGGTTTCAACAGAAAAACAAACTCATAAAGGTTTGGAACAACCTGAGGATGAGTAAATGATGAATAAATTTTCATTTTGGCTATGCCTTTTAATAAACAATGTACTTTATTATTGTACAAATGTACTTGACAAAATGTTCCAAAGAGTATTTATTATGCACTACATATTAATTTAACATAATGAGCACATGCTGTAATTCCTGAATGCTTTGTTTATTTACTATGCAGATGCCATGACCGTAAAGTAAGGTCAGAATGGCAATTCAATGATGCAACTGACCTGTGAAACTGGCATGCCTGAAGGCTCAAACTCTATTTTATCTGTTGTTATAAAGTTGATATCGGCATATTTATAGCGCTAAAGTGAATGTAAACCCCCAGAGTGTTTGCACAAGGCAGAGTTCATTAGAACAAGTAATAAAATGCGTGTTTGGAATGCACTAACTTTTTTATTGATGTACCAACTAAATTCGAAAACAACATATCATTGCATGTCTCAAAATTATGGGATATGCTCACACATTGCTGGACTGCTTTTTAAACATGAGCTAAATTCATTTTTCTACACAGTTGATTAAGTAATGCTAGTCAATGCATGTTACTAACTCTTAATGTGCAGTGGGTGGTTGCTAAGGCGTTGCTATGCGCATTAAAAAAAACTATTTGATCAATATCAATGTTTAATACTTAATTCTAGCAGTAATAACAGTGATGCGTGCCTTTGTTATAACAATGAACATTAAAACATGCGCACTGTAAACAAAAACAAACAGCTCAACATGCTTTTCAAAATGCTGTGCAGCCAATCCGCTAGAGCCCAAATTCCTACAGGTTTTCTTTGGGCTTTTTTGAATTCTGTCATGTGGTTGCTACAGCCATGCTTGAGGAGCTAATAGGTCAGGTGGACCCCTCTCCCTCATTGCAGCGCATTTGAAGCCATTTTGTTGAGCCGGCATAATACAACCAAGCATGTGGTACAAGATGGCCTTTCGCTCAAAGACTCACAAAAGTCTTAGTAGGCCATTGCGGGCATAAATAAAGCCACACATCGCAGCGCCTGTCCTCAAAAGCTGCAGCTTGTTAGATGCTAGGTGGGTATGCATTCCAGTTTGGGGGTGTTTTATGGGTTTTCCATGCAGCGTTTAAAGGTCAGTGGTGAGAGAGGCTCAGGGATGTCAAAATGTTAACAAAAGCAGATCTCAGCCCTCTTACCCTCATTGCCAATTGTCTTTAAAAGGTTTTTGAAATCAAGGAAAGAGGCGCTAAAGAAACAAGAATCTGAAAGACAAAAGGAAAGAGACGTAGTTGTAATAACAGCCCAAGGAAATGCTACTTCACTCAAGGCAGGCAGAAAAGCAGGGAGTGATATTTAAGACGGTGGCTGACGAACATATGGGCAAACCGCTGTTTCTTGGCACCGCAGCAAATTACCGCAATGTGTTTTGGCACCAGCGGCAGTGGGACAAAGGTCTGGCAGCTCAATTTTACATACTGTCCCGAACTCTTATTTGACCACTCCCATGAGCAACAGCTTGTTTTTAGTGCCACTGTATTTTACAGTCGCGTGAGCTCCTTTACAGCAACCATGCGCTTCTAAAGACATTAGCAAAACATTTTTAGCTTGTTTAACTTGTTCAGCTGCAATTTTGTTCCACTTGTCATAATAAGGATAATTGCTACGATATGTAGAATATAAATAAAATGCACAAAGTATTAGATTTTTTACTTTTCTTAATACATTTAGTTTGGAAACTGATCTTTCTCGTCTTTGCCTGTGATTAAGTTGTTCCATTTAGCTTAAACTTATTGCTATAAGAATATCTATAAGAAAAAAATCTTGCTGACTTAATTTTTTTAGTTGTTGCAAATGAACTTTTCTAGTATTCTCAATTAGGGCTGCACGATATTGGAAAAATTTTATATTGCGATATTTTATTTTTCTGCGATAAGAATAGCAATATGAATACCGTTTCACAAGATAGAAGAATAGCCCTATTTGATAGTTTTCTGGGGAGTCTAACAGTATTCAGTTACAGAAATTCAATAGCCACAATAGAAAAAAAAAATGAATTTCACCGTCAGAAGAAATAAGTCACAATCAAGAGATTTTCCCTAAAACAAGCTAAATTATCTGCCAGTGGGGTAAGTGAAATAATCTGGTTTTCGCTTTGAAATGTAGATATTTGGACTTGAAACAAGACAAAAATTCTAAATAAGATTTTTTTTTTGCATAAATCCATATGAATTTTGTACAAATCCAGTGATTAAATACAATTCTGTAGCTCCTGCTCAACTATAATTCAGACTCAACATTGCATATCTTTGCGATGTGAATATTGCGGATGCACACATTGCGATATCGATGCTAAAACGATATATTGTGCAGCACTAATCTCAACTAACATTAGTCAAACTGACAAAAAATATTAAGTTAAACTTTGTATAACTTAATATGTTTAGTTGAAACCTGATAAACGTATTAAAATAAGTTAAATCAACAAACATTTTTTGTCATTACTTTTTTTACAGTGTTTGTAAAACACACTTCTCAAATTATCACAATTACTGATTTGAAAAATTGTCTTGATTTTCAAAATGTTGTTTATTGAACAATACCTCACTTTATTGCTAATATTTGTGGCATACAACTTGGTAATATGCACTACAAGACTATTACTGCCCCAAAAGTAATCTGTTTATTCATTTGAATGTGGCTTTCACAATAAAAACTGCTCATTTTCATCATGTAATCAGTTATTGGATTGTTCCTCTCAGCATAACACGCATAATTTCTAGGATCATGCACAATCTAATGATTTAAGATCTTTTCGAAATATCTATTCCATTGTTATTATTATGTACTTAGCATAAACACATTCAATTACTAGGATACACAGCATGAAATTTGAAAAAATTCACCCCAAATCTAGTCACTTTAATTGTAAAGCATTTTCGCAACAGATGGAGTCACAAATATATCTCCAATTCAAATTTGTCAAAGGAACATGCAGAGACTCTTCGAGACCCTTTCTGCCCATATACAAGGCTCCAGAAATGCGTATGAAGGAAATATCTCATGTTTCACCACCAGGAATGTCTCTATGAAGACCTTGCAAAACCACAGGGCGATGGTTTGACCATCCCAGCGTAGCTGTCAAGCGAGATCCACCATTATGTAAGCGTCTGCTTGAAGCTCTCACTAGAGGGTGCAATAGAACAAGTACACACCATACAGCATACAGATTCTGCCAAGACTCCGACAACAACATTAACCACTATATTAAAGTAAAGGGTAACTGTGAATCAACATGGCAGGCCTGTCAGCGGGGCAGCTGCATATGCTATGTTCCCTTCACAGCCTAGGGTGAATCACTGCCAGGCCCTCAAACGAAGAAAATGAGCATTCATACATCAAAACATTTCCAAGGTCATGGCAAAAAGGGGTGTGTTGGCGCATGTTTATGCTAGTCTACAACTGGTACATGCTGATGGAACCGGAGAGGAAACAGGAAGGGAGACTATTGTGACAAGTTTAAAGGCTCAGACGTAACGCGCACATAGCAACAGCTCCAGAATTCTGGATTCAAACCTCCTACTGTTTCACTTCTCAGTTGCTATGGCTATACTGTTGTCCACTTGTAGAGCCAAACGTCTGCTTGTTGCTAGGGTTGCACTCTACCCAAAATAAATTAAAACAACTAATGGCGATAATCGTGAACTTATCTTAAAAACAGATCAACCATTTTACTGATGCATCTCAACAGCTCATTTAGATTTCAGAGATAGCTTCCATAAAACATGGCCTTATATAGTCAAATATTAACATTGAAAAAGATATAAATAAACAAAAAAGGTATAGTCTACATTCATTAATGTATATGATGAATAAAAAGTGCTATATTACATTAAGGAATTGTAACTGTATTGATGAATACAGATAAAGTTATCAAAATAAAGCATTTATTCAATCTATATATATATACACATGCACACTATATATGGCACTATATAGCTGTATAAATTAACAACATTTGAATATTGTTAATTTTGTTTAATTTAATTGATTAATTTATAAATATGGAATATAACAGTCTATATTTATTCACTCAAAACATTTAGTTTGCTGTTTGTTCAAGCTACTAATTTAAAATCAGATGAAACAACACAATTCCTGAGTTTTTTTGGGGACAACTTAATTGTTTTATGTTTAATCCCCTTAAATTTGTAAATAAACTAATACGCTAACTTAGTTCCTTCATGTTGTCCCAACACAAATCGATTTTGTGGAACCCAGCATTTTTTTTTACAGTGTTGTATTTTTTTGTTTAAAAACATAATTTTATTATAATAATTTTATTATTTTATTACATACATTTATTTTATCTCAAAGAATATAATGAAAATAATGAATAAAAAGTGCTATATTCTATATTCATAACAGCAAAAAACAAAAACTATGGCATTCAACAGTCTTTTTAATGTTTATAAACACAGAGTTATTGGCAAAGAGGAAGTGTGGGAAGATTGAAAAAAAAAACTGCAACTGCAAGAAACACAGATAAATCCAGAGCAACTCGATAAAATCCCAAAAGGCATCCAAATCAAAATTCTCAAGGGACGTCGCAGGGCTTTGAAGAAGCTCCAAGCTGTAGCTCCAACCTCAATATTTACATCAACCATGAACAGAAAAAAAAATAATGCGTCAATAGCACGCTGTTGCAATGCAAAATAAGCCTTAACACAACACCCATGAGGAAAACAGACTGCAGACTGCTCCTAATCTCGCTTAAGTGACTTAATAAGATCCACTGCATGAGGACACAATGTGGGCAGACTTGCAGCTGCCGCCCATGTGCAGACACACAGACACACACAGCAACAAAGTGAGAAAGACCAACAACAACAACACAAAAAACCTACTGACCTGCCCAGTTATTGTCGTCTGTCAGAGTAGACAGGTCCAACCGAGGGACATCGTCACACGGCTCTGCGCCACTAAGAGCCTCCTGGATCTTCATGGCAGGCGTCTAGCAGAGAAAAGAGCGAAGGATAAACACCTACTACACCAGTGTGGGGGCAGTGCGCTTCTTAAGTTGAGCAATACCCCTGCCTATGCCTGCCCCCATCTACTTACAGGCTGGGAGGAAGCAGAGGGCGGGATTGCAGGACAAACCCCTGAATGCTGATTGGTTGTCCGCGCTGCTCAACCCCGCCCACGTTCTTTTTAGAGTGGGTGTGGTTAATTTCATGTTCTTTTTTTTTTTTTTCTCTCCACCCCTCCCTTTCTGTCTGCGCAGCTGTGTGTCCCAGTATCAGAGAGAGAGAGAGAGAGGGAGCATGCAGAGCACGCAGAGCACGCAGGCCGATTACAGGAAGACATGCTTTCCCAATATATTCACTTCAGCATTCCTTAAAGTCTTCTTTCGGTTTCGATGATGAACAATCAAGCTGGAGGGCTTTGCAAGAGGTGCAGACAGATGTAATCTGGACAAACGTGCAATTCGTCACTCGCACAAACACACACTTCCGGCTTTGGGGCGTGGGATGGGGGCTATTTTTGGAGCAGAGAGGGGAATTGGCCTAACTACAATGTTTGAAAAAAACAAATCTAGATTTTTTTATTTTTATTTGTTGCCTGCCATTGTTAAAATGTTGAAGTGAAATTAGCTTTGATGCCCGTTTTTTCGACAAAACATTACAAATAATTTTGAAATGGAAAAAGGAAGCATAGTTATTGATGTATAGATTATATAAACTGGATCGTTTCAACTTTCAACACAGGATGTTAACAACTATACATACGGTGGCCGAGAGAGCTAAACATGCTGCAATTTAAGAACACATATGCAATTACAAAAAACACCAGCAGATTAAGAAAAGATCTTCACGCTGCTGCGAAAGGTTTATTGTGCTGTGACTAGTGCTCAGTAAAATTGTAGGTGATCTTTTAAAGCTTTTTTGTTTATTTTAACATCCTGATTCCCTTGTCTTTTGTTTATTAGCCCAAATAACCATAACATAAATATCCGGTCCGTCACGTTTTAGGGTCCCCTAGAAACATTTTTGTTGTGTTCCGTTCTATTTGCAAGTGTTGTGAGAAAATGCAGCGCGTTTTATTAATTTGTTTGCGTTGTGAGGATTTGTTTTTGTAGTTGCATGTGTTCTTAAATTGCAGCACGTTTAGCTCTCTCGGCCACCGTACTGTTGTTTCATTTTGACGCTTGAGTCGCTCTTAAAAATTTATGAATAGCCTTGCTTAAAGAGATGGTTCACCCCAAAAATGACAATTCTGTCATCATTTACTCACCCTTCACTTGTTCAAAACCTTTTTGAGTTTTTTTTTTTTTTCTGTTGAACACAAGAAGATATTTTTTAAAAATACCTATTGATTTTCATAGTATTTTTTTCCTACTATGGAAGTCGATGGATGCCATAAAGCATAATTCTTTAAAATAGCTTCTTGTGTTCAGCAGAAGACAGAAACGCGTTAAGGTTTAAAAATCACACAAGAGAGAGTAAATTACATTTTTGGGTGAACTATTCCTTTAAGTTAAATAAACAAACCAACTGCCAATCACATTTTAAAACAAGCCAGCACAAGCGCACTTTAAGCTAAACATTTCAAGATATTTGATCGTTTTAAAAGCACACTGCGATATCTATTCTTTTGCCAAATTCTTTACAGTGTACATGTCCCGCATTACTGTCAGCGTGACAAATGCCCCCGTTTACTGATATTATGCCACACATGGCTTACTCATGCTAATGCAGCTGGATTTGAAACGCACTTGTGCCATTGCAGACGTGCTATTTATGGTGATCTGATTTTGATGATGTGAAACATTCGTGCATACTCCGTTAGTCCAAACTTGGGGAAAGGACTTTGTGCTGTATACGGTTGTGCACATGGCTGTGTAAAATGCCATCCTGCCAAAGAGATGATGTTTACTACCAATAGGGAAGATAAGGAATGGAATGGGAAACAAACTGTCCAGACATCCTGTATGTGAGGACTTTGGCACTTCATTAATGTCTTCTGTAAGGCATTCAACACACATTGCACAAATACACACTCATCAAAACTAAACATCAGTTCATGTGTAGGCCAGCGAGGATGTGGATGTTTTTACAGTGCGCATGTGAACCTGATGTATAGTTGAAGTCAAAATTATTATGCATTTGTTTTTCTTTTTTAAGTATTTCCCAAATGATGTTTAACAGAGCAAGGAAATTTTCACAGTATTTCCTATAATATTTTTTCCTCTGGAGAAAGTCTTATTTATTTCAGCTAGAATAAAAGCAGTTTACAATGGTTTTTAAAAAAATGTTAAGGTCAATATTATGCAATATTTTTAGCAATATTTTCTTTCAATTGACTACAGAACAAACCATCATTATACAATGACTTGCCTAATTACCTTATCCTGCCTAATTAACCTAGTTAAGCCTTTAAATGTCACATTAAGCTGAATACTAGTATCTTGAAAAATATCTAGTCAAATATTATGTACTGTCATCATGGCAAAGATAAAAAAACAAAACAGTTATTAAAATTAATTGTAAAACTATTATGTATAGAAATGTGTTAAAACAATCTTCTTTCTATTAAACAGAAATTGGGGAAAATAATATTCAGGAGGGCTAATAATTCTGACTTTATATACAACGTCTACTTGCTTAAATTATGGCAAAAATGACTTGAATGGTGGAAGTCAGTTGATTTAGATCAACAGGCTTTTAGAAGATTTGCAGCCTTCACATGATGTTTGTCCCAGAAAAATACTGGCTGAAATCTCTCCAATCAAGGGCAATCAACAGTAAACAATTCATCAGATGATCTTCTCGTCATCAACCGTTTATGTCGTGATTAAAGAGGTAGCAGCTAATGAGATTATATGGCTGATGAGATTTGAGTTTTATTATGGATATAAATATTTCAATCTACGCATCTTATCATGCTCAGAGATGCCAAAACATCAGTAATCCAGTCTACAAAATCAAACTAAAGGGCACTGGAGGTACTTAAAGACATAGTTTGTTGAAAGCAAGTTGCTCATTTAAAATTTTGAGCACAGTACAGTTTTTCTTATGTAGTTCATAATACATGGCTTTCAAAATGTGTAATCCATACGTTAAAGTTAAAGCCACAATAGAAACACTATATTCCCAGTCAGCCATGATTAATTCCTCAATTATCCGATAATGATTACAGAGGGTTACAGAGATAGTGAGTAGTATTCATCTGGGTCATGTGACCCCAAAATGACAGACCTCATAAGGCAAAGCTCTTAATGTGATTTATAAACAGCGGTTAGAGTGCTGACACAACTGAAGTCTTCATTTGACTTGAACTTTAAGACCTTAAACACTCATTGTCTCCAAAAGTACTATTTATTTACTGTAGAAACCTAAAAAAATTAAGACTTTATCACAAATAAAGCTACATTCATTTACAAATTAAAGAAATAGTCCATCTAAAAATTAAAATGTACTATTTACTCATTCTAAAGTGGTTCCAAACCTTTATTATTTTCTTTTTTTTGTTGAACACAAAAGAATATATATAGAAGAAAGCTGATAACCATTGACTTCCATTGTAGGAAAAACCTATAAAAAGAGTCACAGTTCTGACTGTCGTTTTCAAACCGTTTGCTAGTTATTTTATTTTCAAGCTCTGTGCTGAACTATCTGCTGCGTCTTTCAGTAGTATGGCAATAATTGTCACATATAATGGTATTCAAATTCATAATGGTAGCATTTAACACTGAATAAAGCACATAATCAGTACCTCAGGGTATCATTGCCATAGTAGTATATGCTGTTGTTTTGCCACGACGTCGTGGAAATAGAAACTGTTTCTAAAATACAATTTTTGCGCATTGATGTCACTCATGCTTAGGACAAAATTTTGTTTTAACATGAAAAGGATACAGTTTATTGCGTGTTGCAGCGTCGTGTGTAGTTACAATTTTATTTTATTTTTAAAACAGGGTGGGAAATAAGTGACACAACTGGAGTCTTCATTTGACGTTAAACGCTGATTGTCTCCAAAAGTACTATTTATAAACTGTAGAAAACCTGAAAAAATAAGACTTTATCGCAAAAATAAAGCTACATTCATTTACAAATTAAAGGGATAGTCCATCTAAAAATTAAAATTTACTATGTACTCATCCTAAAATGATCCCAAACCTTTATGATTTTTTTCCTTCTGTTGAACACAAAATAATATATTTAGAAGAAAGCTGATAACCATTGACTTCCATAGTAGGAAAAACAAACTATGAAAGGAGTCACAGTTCTGACTGTCGTTTTCAAACCGTTTGCTAGTTATTTGATTTTCAAGATCTGAGGTGAACTATCTGCTGCTGCTTTCAGTAGTATGGCAATAAATGTCACATATAATGGTATTCAAATTCACAATGGTAGCATTTAACACTGAAGAAAGCACATAATCAGTACCTGAGGGTATAATTGCCATAGTAGTATATTATGTTGTTCTGCCGCGACGTCGTGGAAATAGAAACTGTTTCTAAAATATGCTTAGGACAAAAATTTTGTTTTAACATGAAAAGGATACAGTTTATTGCGTATCGTGGTGTCGTGTAGTTAGAAAAAAAAAAAGTAAAAAAACATGGTGGGAAAAAAGTGACACAACTGGAGTCATTTTAACATTAAGACATTTAAACGCAGATTTTCTCCAAAAGTACTATTTATGTACTGTAGAAAACCTGATAAAATAAGACTTTATCGCAAATAAAGCTACATTCGTTTACAAATTAAAGGGATAGTCCATCTAAAAAATAAAAAAATTACTATGTACTCATCCTAAAATGGTTCCAAACCTTTATGATTTCCTTTCCTCTGTTGAACACAAAAGAATATATTTTGAAGAAAGATGAAAACTATTGACTTCCATAGTAGGAAACTGTAAAACAAATACTATGAAATTCAATGGTTAAAAGTTTCCAGCTTTCTTCAAAAAATCTTCTTTACTTTTAAACATAAGAAAGGAACTCAAACAGGTTTGGAGCAAGTAAAGAGTGAGTAAATTATGACAATTTTCAATTATGTGTGAACTATCCCTTTAACAGTCCGCTAAAAAAATCAAACCCATC
Organism: Danio jaintianensis; assembly: GCA_903798115.1. Lineage (NCBI taxonomy): Eukaryota > Metazoa > Chordata > Actinopteri > Cypriniformes > Danionidae > Danio > Danio jaintianensis. The sequence continues at coordinate 5,435,777 of CAIGQV010019186.1, read as the reverse complement.
ATAGTCATTGAACTCTGTGGTTCAATGATAAAGCTCTGCATATGAGCAAAGGATTGTGCTTTTCAACACGTTCCCTGAAATAAAAGTATTTAATCAGCTGTCAGCATCAGAGCAATAGGAAGCTCTTTTACCACAATGTATTGCGTACGTGCAGATGGGTACAACATGTTCTGTATGCACTGTTAGAGCGCATGAATGAGTGAGTTCTCACGCATGACATGCAATGACACACGGATTTAACATGTTTAAGATTGCACAATGAGAGCGAATTATTCAGGAGCTTAACAAAACCAATATACCTTGCTAAAGAAGAAGCAAAGCAGACTCTGTTTTCAAGAAAACATCACTAATAGCCTTGGAAAGAGAAAGGAAGTGGAATTGCTTGATCTCTAGATTATTTAAACCGAATCATTTCAACACAGGATGTTAAGCGACTGTATCTGTTCTTCCATTGATCCTCAAAGGTTTGGTATGCTTGAGTCGCTCTTAAAAATGTATGAACATCACCGCTTAAGTTAAATAAACAAACCAAGTGATGTTCCCATTTTAAAGCAAGACAGCCAAGCACACTTTAAGCTAAACATTTCAAGATCTTTGATTGTTTTGAAAGGATACTGCAGTCTTTGAAAACGTCCAATTGGTGGGTTTCATACCAATGAATAACTGTTTTTGGTTCCCTAAAGATCTTTTTACATTGTGTCCTAACTACACGCAACAACAAGATTCCAGCGACAAGCAATTTGGCTGTCTGCACCAAACGCCATGCGACATGACAGAAACATTTAAATACCAGCCATTCATTTAAATATCAGCAATATATCAACGAAATGGTAAGGGTCATAATCTATTTAATACATATTTAACATTATTAAAAGTACATAGGCTGCGTCACAGTTCTGACTTTCATTTTCAAACCGTTTGCTAGGTATTTTATTTTCAAGATCTGAGGTGAACTATCTGCTGCTGCTTTCAGTAGTATGGCAATAAATGTCACATATAATGGCATTCACACTCACATTGGTAGCATTTAACACTGAATAAAGCACATAACCAGTACCTGAGGGGATCATTGCCATAGTAGTATATGCTGTTGGTTTGCTGCAACGTTGTGGAAATAGAAACTGTTTCTAAAATAGAAATTTTGCGCATCACTGTCACTCATGGTTAGGACAAAAATTTGTTTTAATATGAAAAAGATACCATTTATTGCGTGACGCAGCATTGTGTGTAGTTAAGTGTCAGTGTGAAGAATAGAATAGTGAAGAATGGAGTCTTCATTTGACTGAAATGTTTAGACGTTAAATTTGTGTATTGTAAAAAAATAACTTGAGAAAATTAAGACTTTATCGCAAATAATAATGCATTCATCAAACATTTCAAGATATTTGATAATTAAAAGGATTCTGCCGTCTTTAAACAAGTCCAGTTTTTCATAGCAATGAATAGAAAATCTTTGGTTTCGCCAAAGAATTTTCTTCTTAATGTGAAGAATATTGGAAAAAACAAACAAATTTACAATATTAAACACTAATTTTCTCCAAAAGTACTATTTATGTGCTGTAAAGAAATTTGATAAAATTAAGATTTTATTGCAACATGGAATGCATTTATTAACAAATTAGCACTGCGTTATGAAATCAAACCTATTTAAGACGGTTTAATATTATTTTTTCATAAATGCTGTGGTTAACTGGTATGAGCAAAGAATTGTGGTGAATTGAAAAAAAAAAAAACATGGGAAAAAGGTGTACAAAGATGTCAATGCAGTGTTGTCCCAAAAAAAACACTGGCTAAAATCTCTTCAATCAAATCCATTTGCCATTTGATATTGCGCGTAATGTCATGTACCATTTAAATAATTTAAGACAGCATTTACACAACAATTTATTAACAAAAAGTTTCCATTTGCATAATATATTGTGTACAGACGGCGACGGTGTAAAAAAACAACATTCACATTAATAAATATATTCTAACTCACTAATACCAATAGACTGAATGCATAATATGCATTACTTGACAAATGTTAATGGGGAGAAATAATGGTATTGTTTTCAAAAAACTTGCACTCTGAATCACATTTTCAAAAGTTTGAATATTTAGCCCTCCAAATGCCAAATAAAGCAAATAAAACTTTCTATTTGGAAAAACTTGATTATCTAAAAGTTTGCATTGTTGTCTAAATGCATCCCAAGTGTTCAAAACCTTTTTGGAGCCATTTTATATGAGTATTGAGTATTGATGTGCAACCAGTGATGTGCAACATAAGTGCTACAGCTTTATAAAGCGACATGCAGGTAGACGCAGCTAAAGCAGAAGGCTTTTGGTCCGTTGGCGCATTGACATTAAATGGTGCCAGAGCCCAGATGGCATGACAGCAGAGGTAAGGCTAGGTGATGGTCCAACAAATCCAGGATGTTCTCACAATAACACCAACAGACTGTTTGGATACATTTCAGATACTCCTCTCTAATCCCTTTATCCACAGATCTGATCATGTAAATCACATACACGTGGTGACGTGCATTTTAATGCCATCATAATGGATGATCAAATCACATTGTGAAAGAAGAAAGATTTAATATGGCTAGCTATTTAGCATCCTTCTTGCCGGCATCTTCTTATATAAAGTCAGCCACTAAAATATGTTGTTTTAGAGTGTCACAGTTTAAACAAAAATGAATGCAAGAAAAGGAATGAACTAAACTCACCTGAAAGTAATTAAAGCTTCTGTCCTTAGCATGGTTCCCTCTAAAAACAAAAGAATATAATATTGATGTTGTAAAAACAATTAAAAGACGATGGACACTAAAATTTACCACTCAAATGCACCTTTTATGGTTAAAATTATAAGGGATATTGTTCAAAAAATGCATAAATTCATAAGCAAAACTAGAAATGGATTTCATTCATTCATTTATTTTCCTTCGGTTTAGTCTATGATTTATCAGAGGTCGCCACAGCAGAATGAGCCGCCTATTCTATTTTACGCAGTGGATGCCCTTCCAGTCGCAACCCAGTACTGGGAAACACGCATACACTCTCACATTCTCACACACACACACACTCCTACACTTCGGCCAATTTAGATCATCCAATTCACCTATAGTGCATGTCTTTGGACTGTGGGGGAAACCGGAGCACCCGGAGGAAACCCACACCAACACGGGGAGAACATGCAAACTCCACACAGAAATGCCAACTGGTCCAGCCAGGACTCGAACCAGCGACCTTCTTGCTGTGAGGTGACAGTGCTAACCAGGATTTGACATTTAGAAATCTACTCTTATTGAACTTGTGGGCAGTCCAATAGTTATTCTTTAATGTTTCTTTTGTACTAGTTGTGAAAGTTTAAGTCTGGTAAACTCAGTAAACCCATTAAAGTTAATTCAACATTTACAGAATTTAAAGATTTTATCTTACCTGTAATCAGATGACCCCATGTTTTCCATAGCATTTCGATTGTATGCCCCAGACGGCCCTTGGAATTCCATTGGCTATAATAAAAACAAAAGAAAATAAAATTTTATTTGCTTTCATTCAAAAATCACATGACAGTAAAGTGAAAAAAATGTTGTAATGTCCAATGCTATAGAAGTTTGCATCAATAAAATGTAGTTATCATTGTTTAAAATTTTTTTGTTTAAAAAATCAGGGTATCCACGGGGTCTTAAAAAGTCTTAAATTTCAAAAACAAAGGGCTTAAAAAGACTTAAATTCACTGAATATATTGTCTTGTAGATCATTTTAATGGGTCTTAATTTTCCTTTATGTAAAGCTACCCAATCGATCCAACACACATCCAATCACCAACAACACATCTCAATAAAGCTTTTAGCAAACCTGTTTATAACTACTATTAAAACAGTCTGTTGTGTATACTTTTCATTTTGAAAGAGTTTTTGTTGTTATGTTTTATTGTTTATTTATTTATTTTGTTATGTTATTTTGTTGTATTGTTGAAGTTATGTTGAAAAAAAAAGTATGTAAACAACTAAGGTCGGCTTGTTTTGAAACATTATTTAAAATATGTGGCTAAGAAATGACTAATTAGATTTTTTTTTTTTCTGCTGGGCCATTTTAAAAAATCTATAGCGTTTAGAATCTATAGAAGTCTGAAATTTCATTCTTCATGGTCTTAAAATGGTTTTAAATTAAATTTGATTTGGTGAAACCCTGGTTATATACATTTTAACCAATCAGAATCTACCCAGTGTAACTTCCATAGTTTTTATTATTAGTTATTATTAGTTTTATTATTAGAGTCAGTTAATTTAGTGAAAAGTAGAAAAAAGACTTAAAAGTTTCTTTATTCATGTTGTATTTTCTTTAACTGTTGGTCTACTGTCATTAGAATGTGTGTGTGTTTTGGCAGATTTTTGTCTACACGACAAACTTTATATCTAATTACGCTAATCAAAACCTATTCCATATTGGTAGACCACAGGTTGACCAAGAGATGTTTAAGTAAAACCGAGACATTACTAAAACATCTGTAATGGGGCCTAATGCACGTCATTGTGGTACACCTGCAAACGCTTTGAACACTGTGGTCTGATCTGCTCAGGTGAATCCGTAATACAAACACACACAGCGAGCAGCATAAACATGAGTCAGAGAGAGGTTCTCGTCAAAACATTATTCCGATAAAAGCAAAACCTGCAATTTGCCTCCATTTTCCACAGAGATGCATTATGTGCTGTCTCCCGTGAACAAGGACAAGAAGGATTTGAAGATAATTAGCTGTTCTTGTGACTATTTCATACCGCACGTTGACATTGATTCACTGACATTGAGAGTTATAAGGCATTAGTTCAGGCAAAAATTACCACTCGCTTCAAATGAATGACTTACCTTTTTCTGTTGAACACAAAAGAGAATGTTTGATAAAATGGTGATGGTGCGTATTATTAAATGTCCAAATATTTATTCCATTGAAGAAAATCAAACAGAATGTTTTTTTTTGGTGAACTAAATTTAATGAAGTGTGAAAAAGTTAATAAAAAGAGAAAAATTTGCTTTGAAGAACAATGGAAAGTGTAAATATTTAAAATGACAAGTAATTAATACAAATAATTCATATAAAATGTATACTGTAATTATTTTGTTGTTTGAAAAGCTCTTTTTGTATTTGATCCATATATTTGTACATTAATTCATTCATTTTCCTTCGGCTTAGTCCCTTTATTTATCAGGGGTCACCACAGCGGAATGAACTGCCAACTTATCCAGCATGTTTTATGCAGCGGATGCCCTTCCAGCCGCAACCCAGTACTGGGAAACACCCAAACATTATCGCATTCACACTCATACACTACGGCCAATTTAGTTTATTCAATTCACCTATAGCGCATGTCTTTGGGGAAAACCAGAGCACCCGGAGGAAACCCACGCCAACACGGGGAGAACATGCAAACTCCACACAGAAAAGCCAACTGACCCAGCCGGTGCTCGAACCAGCGACCTTCTTGCTGTGAGGCGATCATGCTGCCCACTAATATTATTAATGATCAAATAACTCTATGGGTGGCATGGTGGCTCAGTGGTTAGCACTGTTGCTGGTTCGAGTCACAGTGTATGAGGCCGTAGTGTATGAGTGTGTGTGTGAATGAGAGTGTATGGGTGTTTCCCAGTACTGGGTTGTGGCATCCGCTGTGTAAAACATATGCCGGAATAGTTGGTGGTTCATTCCGCTGTGGCGACCCTTGATAAATGAGTGACTAAAGCAAAGGAAAATGAATGAATGATGAATAACTCTAAATGTTCTATTAAAGAGATAGTTCACCTAAAAAAAGAAAATGTCCTCACTATTCAATTAAAAAAAAAATCTTATGTTGAACACAAAACAAAATATTGTGAAGAATTGTGGAAAAACAGCCATTGAGATCTATTGTAGGAGCAAAAAAATACTATGGAAGTCAATGGCTGTTTATTCCAACATTCATCAGTTTATAATCATTTGTGTTCAGCAGAAGAAACAAACAAGTGGAAATGATGACAGCATTTTTATTTTTGGGTGAACTATCCCTTTAATGTAACCTGAGCAACATTTAACATTGAGAGAACCTTGACAGAATGTTACTTTTGCCAATGTTCCCTGCAGTTTTACTTTCCAAGTTTTATTGCGTTTTGTGTCGCTTAAACACTGTGTTACACTTTGAAGAGAATGATGAGCTTAATGAAATCAGTATCTCTTAGCATGAGCAATGGTAATAATAAGTGTTGACCTGCTCGCAAAACGTCAAAGAACAAGGCCATGGAGATTAGACTGAAAAGCAGACTTACAGCGGGGGTGTCCTGGTTGTCCGAGAGCTCAGTCAGTGTGGGACTGTGTTTGGGCTTCTTGTTTTTCTGTAGCTCGTGTGTCAGCGGCAGCAGCAGCAGACTCCTGTCACCGTCCTCTGTGACCCTCACGCCCGAAGACGGGACATTCTCTTTATCACCCTCGACCCTGAGAGACACACACTTTCGCATTCAGACACTACAGAAATGAAGAAAGACCAGACAAGGACTTTCTGTGCTTGTCCTTTACTTACGGGTTCAATCAAAAAGGCCAGAGGCTGAAAATGAAGCCATCTGCGTGTGATGCCTGATCTACTTAAATGCCGACCTGACTGTTTATTTACATCTCTTCGGATCAGTATGTGTCAGTTGAGCCACTAATCTAATGTTTTCGATGTCTCTGTGGATAGTTTGCTCTGAGTTCCTGTAAACAGGATTAGTTTGATTGCTGTGAGATGTAGACATCAGCAACTTAAGCTGGAAGGGAAATGGCAACCCAGGATCATTGGAAAGTTGTTAAATAAATTGCTCCGGGTACATTTGTTGCACGTTTCAGATGACAAATCCACTAGAGGGCGCTGTCAACATTATTATTTTTTTTTTGCGAATATGAAATACTTAGCGTACGTTTTGTTGTTTGTTTCAGATACATGTCTTTTTTGTACATGTTCACCAAAGGTAGGCACTAGATGGGAACCTAAAACTAGGGCTGCACGATGCCATTGCAGTATTTAGTTTTTCAGCGATATACATATATTGCGATATGAAATATATTTGACCAAATGGATTGAATAACTCTTTTTGCGAAGAACTCATTATTTGAGAATGTTTGGGATGATTTTATAGTGGAGTGCATCTGCATAAATTATTACAATTAACTTTAAACTAGATTTTTTGGGGAGAAAAAACATACAAACAATAGAAAAAAAGGGTTTTATATTTGTCTAGTAAGTCTTAATGGCAGTTGGACACAAATATTTAAAAATCAAATGTAAAATGATACTTGGTACTCATTTGATATGCTTAACAGAAAACAACATAAAAACGAAATGCAATTAAATCCACAATAGTTACAGTTTGACATCTACAAGCTCCTGGTCAACAAGAAGTCATAATTGACATTGCAGATCCAGCGATGTGACTATTGCAGATGCACACATTGTGCAGCCCTACCTAACTCAACCAATAGCGTTTCCAAAAGCAAACATATCAGAAAAGTGCACTACGACCACATTGTTTTACCTTGATTTTTACATTGCTTTCATTTATTTTGTGGAAGCGTGCTTCATCAGACTCAAACACGAGTGCTTGCCATCACAAGCACAACACTGTACAATGTGAACATGACAATTTATGAGATTAAAGGCCCATTCACACTAACCATGATGACTATCAAGATAACGATAAAGATAGATTTCTACTAAAATGACCTGAATGTGAAACAACAGCAGAGATCAGACCACAACTATAACAATAAATATGTAGAGAAGCAATATTATTGGGATCAATTTCAGATTTGATCTGATTTGATTGAATGATAAAACACTGAAAGCCAGTCAGAATTCATTGAAATATAAAGGGCTCGCAAAATTTTAAGCTGTAGACAATTTGGAGTAGCTCACTGCATCGCCAACCTGATTTCACCAAGTAGGACATGTTCCTGAATTAACATCTATGTTGATCCTGGAACAACATTCCAATAAGCCAATCAGAATTAAGGGATACATTTACAGTTTATGTTAAGTTTAGGCTTATGGTTAGGTTTATGCACTTCTACATGATTGTTATCCAACTATAATTCCCCTCTAATTTTGGGAATAGTTTACAGTTATGGTTGGGTTTAGGGATAGGGAATAAGTATGGATTACATTTTTGAACAAAAATGATGTTCCAGGATCAACATAGATGTTAATCCAGGATCGCATCCTACTTGGAAAATCATGACAATTAAGCCCTCTTTTTTAAAGAATAATTAAAGACAATGACTATCTAGAACACAATTGGTATTACAATAGGGAAGAATGATTAAAAATAGACTAAAGTTATACAAGCCATGCAGGCTAACAAAATGAAGTCTAAAAATAAAAGTACCTCAAGTATGCAGTGCTAGTTTCAGCATCTTTGAGTGCTGGGGAAAATAGTTTGTTTTCATTCCACTACACTGACTGTGATTGGTTTGATTTAGAATAAATTTTTAAATAAAGATTTACTGGTCAGACGCAGCGGTGGCGCAGTGGGTAGCGCTGTCGCCTCACAGCAAGAAGGTCGCTGGTCGCCTCGGCTGGGTCAGTTGGCATTTCTGTGTGGAGTTTGCATGCTCTCCCCGTGTCTGCGTGGGTTTCCTCCGGGTGCTCCGGTTTCCCCAAGTCCAAAGACATGCGCTATAGGTGAATTAGGTAAGCTAAATTGTCCGTAATGTATGTGTGTGTATGGGTGTTTCCCAGTGATGGGTTGCAGCTGGAAGGGCATCCGCTGTGTATAAAGGACCCCTGATTAATAAAGGGACTAAGCCGAAAAGAAAATGAATAAATGGTCAGACGCGCTAATATCACACTGAGGACATCTGCTGTTACAATGGGGTAATGCCGAATGAAAAGCATAAACTAAAAATAAACATACTTCTATCGGTCGTCAGTGTGGACACAAATATTTTTATGGTTATATTTATAAATATCTTGGTGTGAATGGACCTTAATACCTGTTTTTCCTCCAAAATTAAAATATATAACATAAGTATTTTTACATTTAAAAAATCGGTTATCGCACTTAATTTGATTTTTTTGTCTCGTTTTTAGTCCAAATATCTAAAAATTCTTAAATCAAGAAGACAGGCAAAAAAATGTCTTGATTCAAGAAATAATATGCCAAAATTAAGTGAGTTTTTCCCTTAAAACAAGCTAAATAATCTGCCAATGGGGTAAGCAAAATAACCTTATGTTAAAAAGCAGATTATTTAGCTTGTTTTAAGGAAAACCTATTAATTATTAATTTAAAAAAACTATAAATTACCCATTAAACCACCTATTTTTTACATATTATTTCTTAAAACAAGACAATATGTTTTGCTTGTCTAGAAAATGCTTCTTGGCTGAAGAATTTTTTTGATATTTGGACTAGACACAAAAGAAAAATTGAAGTAAGAAAAGCATTTTTTGCAGTGTGGTATCACAAATTTGTGCATCACTAATATATGTATAAAAAATGCATCCCGTCTGACCACCCGTCTGTTAATACCATATGGAAACAGGGCGTATGTTAATCAGGTTTATTCAGTTGTAAACCAATACCATCAAACACAATGACACTCAACGACTTGCTAATTGTTGCGGGAGTTTCTGTAGAGATTGAATCACAGATTTAAACTGCGTAAACCCAGTGGAAGAAGCTGTTTTGAACATCTTGAGCAACCGAGGAACGTGTTACATTATTGCACACAGAAGCTGCCAAGCCATTTGGCTGCAGTTGCACTAGAGTCAACAGAACCCAACATAGCCGTATCTCAGGAATAGCCTGCTCCTACCTGAAGTTCTCCTGCTGCTCTCGCTGATGTCTCCTCCTCTCTCGGGCTGTAGTCACTGGAGATGAAGAGTGAAGAGTCGGATTGGAGCTTTCTGAACTCTGACCTGCGTGCATGAAGAGGTGCTGCTCCACTGCTGAGCGAATGGTCTTCTCCAGAAAACTGGATGTCAGTGAACAAGCGATGATCGCATTAATTACATGAACTCTTGGGTCTGTTCATTGATTTAAGGAATTGTATTGTCATATTAAAATCACTTACTTGGTTAAGTCAGATCTGTTGTGTTCAGGAGAGGTTTCAGAGCTAAAGAGAGAGAATATCCTATTATAAAATGGACAGAATACTGAAATGAGGTCAATGATGTGCTTTTGCATCAGTTCCAATTCAACTTATAACTGTAATTAGCATAGTTTAACCCTTATGTGATGTTTTCATCCACTTTGGAGTGATTTTGAGTCTTAATTTGACCACAGCCTTCTCTGTGTTTCAACAAATGGAATGACTTTTGGTGACAAATCTTATTTTGACACATATTTTGGGAAAATTATTTGAAAATTTTCCAAAATTAAAATGGACTACCCTTTCGTTATGTTCGGGGCTGTTTTTGCCCCATTGCCTTCCATTATAATGACACGCAATAAAAAAATGTGGTTATAATGGAAGTCAATGGGGCAAAAACAGCCACCAACATAACGAAAGGGTACACAAAGGTTAATTTATTAAGATATTAGGAAAGAAATTAACATAAAGTGGTGCTGGCATGTGGAAACTCACTGCCATCATGCTACGGTGTGTTCTCATTGGTTGTCATGGCGTGATTTTTGGTTGGTTGGTTTTTGAATGGGTTTAGGATGTTTCTAGGGTGTTTTTAGTGTTTATAGGACATTGCTTGGAAGTTCTGTGTGTTTGCCAGGGCATTGCTAAGATGTTTTGAAATTGTTGTTTCATTGTTAGGGTGTTGGTTCTGAGTGGTTTCCAGGGCATTGCTACAATGTTTTGAGTGTTTTAGGACTTTTCTAGAGTTTCTAGAACACACACTTTTTTTTTCTACTTATGTACGGTTTTTTGTTTGTTTGTTTTAACTAAGTAATTCCATTTACAGCATTTATTGATAAATGGAAAATTCAAAAGAACTTGAAATTTTTTGTGCCAATGTAAATGTCTCTATTTTACTTGCATTCTTACTGAATACAAATATTGACAGGACAATTTAACCAAAAATAAAAAATGTACTCACTATTTACTAACGCTCAAGACTTTTTTTTTCTGGTGAACACAAAAGAAGATATTTGGAATAATATTAGAAATATTAAAGGAACAGTTTAACCAAAAAATAAAACTATTACTCACTATTTACTCTCAAATCTTTTTTTTCTGGTAAACACAAAAGAAGATATTTAGAATAATATAAGAAACATATAACCATTGTCTTCCATAGTAGGAAAAACCAATGCTGTGGAAGTCGATGGCTACGGTTTTCATTATATTTTTTATTATATTCATATACATTTTTCAAAATACCTTCTTTAGTGTTCAACAGAAAGTCAGAAACTCAAACAGGATAGTGACGAGTGAAGGGTGAGTGAATGATGACAGAGTTTTTGGGTGAACTATCCCTTAAATTTCTTTAAAATAACCCCCCACTGGTTTTTTTTCTTTAAGTTTGGTTGTTATTGTTTTGTGTTCTCTTTAACCAGAAAACGCCTTTACATCTTAACACATTGAATAAAAGTCTTACATTAGATAGAAAGTTCCCGCAAATGACTCCATGGTAAAAAATAGCAGCATTATCTTGTGGATCCGGAAATAGGCTGAGGGGTCCAGACACAACAGTGTGTGTGTCCTTACCAGCAGCAGCACTCAGGGTCAGAGTTAACTGCTCACAGCTGACTACACGCTATTTCAGCTCCATGAGTGGGTAAACAGTTTTCTCGGTATTGAGCTGTATCGTCAGATGTTAACCTAGATGATATCACAGGCAGCCAAGAGTGTTTGCCAGTGAGAACAGTTATGTGTTGAGACGGAGAGCTAAAGATGATCTGATGAGGTCCGTCAGTCTTGCATAACACAGCGGTCAGAGGGTGAGGATGAAAAGACTGAGGAGGAGAAGTGCCTCTTAAAACTGCTCATATGCTACACTGAGCATTCCTTCCATACAGTCATCATCACCCACATCTAGTTTACATAAGTGGACAAAAAGTTACTTACACTCAGAAAAAAAGGTAAATAATCTGTCACTAGGGATAACTTTTGTACCTCTTATTAGTACCTCATGTGTACATATTAATGACTAAATGGGATAATTGGGTACCTATTGAAAAGGTGACTGTTAGCACGTCGTGATTTTGCCAAGTACGATGCGATCCTGGATTAACATCTATGTTAATCCTGGAACGTCATTTTTGTTTGAAAATGTAATCCATACCTATTCCCTACCCCTAACCCAACCATAACTGTAAATTATTCCCAAAATCAGAGGGGAATTATAGTTGGAGAACAATCCTGAACCAAACTGTAAGCCTAAACTTAACATAAACTGTAAACATATATCTTAATTCTGATTGGCTGATTGGAATGTTGTTGCAGGATCAACATAGATGTTAATGCAGGAACATGTCCTACTTGGTGAAATCAGGTTGGAGTGACTGACCTATAGGCTTTTTTATAAGAGAACAAAAATAATAAAACATGGCAGACTTTTAACAATAATGACAATTAATATTTTAAGGATCATGGTGCTAAATCCTGTTATTGATATGAGCTTTTTTGGGGGGGGATAGATGAGAAAAGTGCCTTTTTTGCTATTTAGATTTTTTAAATGAATTTCTACGGTCATTTTTGTATAGCAAGAGCCACCATGTAATAAAAAGGCTTATACGAATTTTTCTAAATATTCATTAAATTAAAACAAGTGTATAATAATTTGATTACATTTAACAAAATAATTTTTTAAAATTTAGATTTTTCACTTTTAATGTTTAAAGCTTAATCTTTTTGAAGAAAGTAATTGGTTTTTCATCATTCTTTGATAAATGAAAAGTTTAAAAGAACTGAATTTTTGTACTAATGTAAATTTCTCTATTTTATTGCATTCTTTAAAATAAAAGTCTTACTGACACCAATGTTTGGGACCATATGGAGCTCAATTATATATATATTTCTTTTAATAGTTTAGTTGTTTTTGTTTTGTGTTCTTTTTGACCAGGAAATGCCTTTGTCTTTGTTTAAAATTAATTTCTATACAAATATATTTTTTAAGAAACACCACTCGGTATAAATGCATATACAAATATTCCAAAATATTCATTAAATAAATACTAATTAATTAGATAAAAATTAATACAGAAATAATTTTTTTTTACTTTTACTAAAAACTAACACTTTTCTGAATTAAGGACACAAAGTTCAAAATTATTTACACTCTAAGAAATGCTGGATTATTTAAACCCAAATTGGGTAAAATATGGATAAAAATAATAAAATAACCAAAACATTGGCTATATATATTTGCTTATAAATTAAATTAAAAAAATTAACCCAGCAGTTGGTTTAGTCAGTATTACTCCAAAAATTGTGTTGAAATAACCCAGCAGTGTATAATATGAAAAAATATGCAACATTATCTTCATCAAACACTGTAAAAAATGCTGGGTTTCACACAATTCCTTCATGTTGTCCCAACACAAATCGATTAAATTAACTTAATTGTGTACAAATTTAAGTGGATTAAACATAAAACCATGAAGCTGCCACAGAAAAACCTTAAGAATTGTGTTGATTAAGCTCATTTTAATAAAGTAGTTTGAACAAGCAGCAAAAAAAACAAAACATTTTTTGAGTGCACGGTAAAAAAAATGCTTGGTTAAACAAAATTGCTTCATGTTGTCTCAGCACAAATCGATTAAGTTAACTTAATTGTGTACAAAATTAAGTGGATTAAACATAAAACAATCAAGTTGTCCCAAAAAAGCCTTAAGAATTGTGTTGTTTCAACTCATTTTAAACAAGTAGTTTGAACAAGCAATTTTTTGAGTCAATAATCCTGAAGTAGATAAACTAGCTGAATCCTCAACAGATAAATTAAGACTCGCTTTTTGTGTCAGGTTGGTGACGATTAAATTTTTGTGCGAACTGTTCCTTTAAGGCTCTCAGAGAGAGTGTGGTGTCCGCGGCGTGAGGGCAAGGCTCAGTAAACTATGTGATGGGAAATGTGTGAAGGGTCAGTTGCTATGGTACGAGAGGCGACCTGAGCTGATGCAATGAGTCAACACATGAAGGAACTGAAAAAACAACCACGCGAGAGGTTTGTTTTCACCTGCTCACTACCAGATCCATCACGCTCAGGCTGAACTCACAGAGAAAACAGTAGAAGCTGTCCCTGACGTGATGCTAAGTGGATTTCAGTTGTCCGAGGGAGCATTCGTGCAGAGTATTGTGCTTTTATGCAAATGATTTCAGCAAAATAACACGAGCCATTTACATGGCTGCCAGAATTCATGATGCAAAAACAAATAAATGGCATATGTCATTTTAATCCTGAAGTCAGTTGTTTTAAACTTGTTTCATGTACATAAAATCACATATGGGACCATTCTTTTAGTTTGGTTGTTTTTGTTTTGTGTTCTTTTTTACCAGGAAATGCCATATTACTTTGTTTTAAATTAATTTCAATATGACTATTATTATTTTAGTTTTTTCACCAAGAACCACCACTCAATATAAACACATCTATAAATATTCCTGAAGTCAGTTTTAGCTTAAAACAAGAATAATTATTTTAAATTCTGGTCATAAACATGTTAAAAACTTGATTTTCCTTTTAATTACTCGTAAGTTAAAATCTCATCTGCAGATATTTAGTGTTTAATACTTAAATTTACTGATAATTTACATGTATCTTGTATTAACCCTCCCAGCAGACACACAATAAGAAATGACGTTGATATTTGGTTGTTTTTAGGTTGCGTTGGTAAGTGACCAAAATCCAACGTTGAGCCAACATTTTAAACCGTCATATTGATGTCAAATACTGACATTTATTCGTCAGGTATAGCAACCAAAATCCAACGTCTGATAGATGTCATAGTGGTAACGTCCACACAACGTCAAACTGTAATATCATTAGACGTTGATGTTTGGTTGTTTTTAGGTTGCATTGGTAAGTGACCAAAATCCAACTTTGAGCCAACATCTTAAACCAACGTCATATTGATGTCAAATACTGACATTTATTCATCAGGTATAGCAACGTTAGAAAGTAACCAAAAGGCAACAACTGTCCGATGTTGGTCATTGACGTTGGCCTGGCGTTGGGTTCTGACATCAAACTGATTTTCATTTCCAAACAAAATGCAACGTCCCACAACGTTGGGGTACAACGTCAATCTGACCTAATGTTGACGTCCTGTGCCTGCTGGACTTGTGTGTCAATTTAAAAAAAGTTACACATTTTTACAGAAATACATCTCTTATGATGAATTTAACCTGTTTCATGAACATAAAATCAATTTTGTGACCAAAAATACATTTTATGGGTCAAAATAGATTTTTCTTTTAGGCCAAAATCAGTCAAATATTAAGAAAGATTCAGTTACATAAAAATATTTTGTAATTATGTCAAAACCTACTTTTTGATTAGTATTATGCATTGCTAGGAACTTAATTTGGACAACTTTAAAGAGGATTTTCTAAGTATTTAGATTTTTTTAAACCCTCAGATTTTAGGTAGTTGTGTCTCGGTCAAATATTTTCCTGTCCTAACATCCCATACATCAATGAAAACTTATTCATACAGCTTTTAGATGAGGCTTTTTTTTTTTTTTTTTTAAATGTACACTTATGATTGGTTTTCTGGTCATATCATAATCTTTTGTACATTTCAAACATTCAAAACATGGGACGTCTCATTTCTGATCCATGTACATTTGCTCAATAAAACACAACATGTAGATCATTTTCACTTTGAGTTTCATTGCACCAAAAAACAAAAACATGTTTTTCAGCAACAAGTGCAAAAAATAAAATAGTTGGAGCGAGAGCAACTGTGAGTGTTCCTACCTAATATAGAAAGGAGATATTGGTCTTTCATCTTCTTGGAGGCTGGAAGGGAGAAAAAAAAACAAAATAAACAGAGGTCAGGATCACCGAACAGCTCTATCTAAATATATCTGGTATTTGCCAGAGTAAACAAAACAGTTTTTTGGGAGCACATGGGCCGAGTGTCTAAGAGTGGCTATTGTCTGGGGAACAAAGCACACGTAGTGCCGCCGTTCTGAGCTTTTGTTTGACTTGTCTCCAGTAATTACTACAGCTGCAAAGAACCGTATCCACTTCACATGCTGGAGACCGGCCAGAAAAACACGATGCGCTCAGGAGTGGACGGTTCACAGATTCAGATTTGTCGGGAATTAATATCACTATGGAAAGCAAAACAATCCACATCTCTGGGAAACCAGTGGGACTGCATTAGCACCAATAAACAATGGCTAACATGGTAAAAACCAGGCCCTGAGGAAAATAGCCCACTTTATTATCATTTGTTGGATTTGGAACAAAGTGTCTGTGGAAATATGTCAAATGGAGCAGAGAGTTTGACAGAAATAAAAAACAAAGTATTATTAGAGAAAAAATGACATCTGTCAGATTTTCTTAATTTTATCAGTGGTGGAAAGAGTACTGAAAAATCATACTCAAGTAAAAGTACCATTACTTGCCTAAAAATGTAGTGCAAGTAAAGTAAAAGTATCTGTTGTAAATATTACTCAAAGTATGAGTAAAAAGTAGACATTTTTTAAAGTACTCAAAGATTTACATGTAATTTGTGGATGTGTGTAAACGTAACATTCTGTAGTGCATCTTGTTATTGCCCAGCAGGAACACATCATAAGGCGTTAATATTAGGTTAGATTTAGGTTGTGATGTCAGGTGACCAAAATTCAATGTCTAGCCAGTGTCTAAGGACAACGTTATTTTAATGTCCAATAATGACGTCAAATGACGTTGATATTTGGGTGATTTTAGGTTGTGTTGGAAAGTGACCAAAATCCAACATCGAGCCAACATCTTAAACCAACATCATATTAACATCAAATACTGACATTTATTCATCAGGTATGGCAACCAAAACCCAACATCTGATAGATGTCATAGTGGTAACATCCACACAACACCAAACTCAACATCATTAGACGTTGATATTTGGTTGGTTTTAGGTTGAACGTTGGACATTGACGTTGGCCTGACGTTGAGTTCTGACGTCAACCTGATTTTCATTTCCAAACAAAATGCAATGTCCCCATGATGTTAGGGTGCAACGTCAATCTGACGTCATGTTGACGTCCTGTGCCTGCTGGGTGTTTCATACAGTAAACATCCGTCATCTTCTCATCAGTGACATGCATCTAAACAGTCTCTGGGTCAATGCGTGTGAAGACTTCTTGTACACTTTTAATGCTTCCAAACAGTTTGCTGCAATTATAAAGCGCACATTTCTTGAGGTAGTCGATTATGATGCAATTTACTTTCTATGTGCGATTTGATTGGACAGGAATCACAGGACTGATTATTCTAATCCCCATAGACAAGAAAAAATAAAGTAGTCACTGCAGGTTGAAGGAAAGTAGTGGAGTAAAAGTACCGATACTGCACTAAAATTGTAATTAAGGGAAAGTAAAAGTACACATTTTTAAAACTACTTACTAAATTACAAATCCTGAGAAAAACTACTCACAGTAATTTGAGTATTTGTAATTAGTTACTTTACACCACTGAATTTTATGCATTACAAATTGTAAATGTATTTGTATTTTTCACTTTTGCAGTAAGTTTTCTTCCAAGAAAAAAATACAATATTGTCATTGTATATAGCGAATACAAAGTGGCCGAATCCTAGCGAATATAAAGTCGTCGATCCCACTTGTAAGAGCAACAACTAATAACGACTTCTAGTTGATCATTTGGAAAAGTGTCAGAAGGTAAATTTTTCAGATGAATCATCTATTGAACTGCATCCCAATCATCACAAATACTGCAGAAGACCTATTGGAACCCGCACGGACCCAAGATTCTCACAGAAATCAGGAAAAATCATGGAAAAGGAAAAATCATGGTTTGGGGTTACATTTAGTATGGGGGCGCGCAAGAGATCTGCAGAGTGGATGGCAACAGGAGAGGAGAGGGAAAATTCTTCAGCAGGATAGCACTCCTTTTCATACTTCAGCCTCCACATCAAAGTTCCTGAAAGCAAAGAAGGTCAAGGTGCTCCAGGATTGGCCAGCCCAGTCACCAGACATGAACATTATTGAGCATGTCTAGGGTAAGATGAAGGAGGAGGCATTGAAGATGAATCCAAAGAATCTTGATGAACTCTGGGAGTCCTGCAAGAACGCCATTCCAGATGACTTTATTAATAAGTTATTTGAGTCATTGCAGAGATGTGTGGATGCAGTCCTCCAAGCTCATGGGAGTCATACACAATATTAATTCTTTTTCCACTGCACCATGACTTTATATTCTATTGTACATTATTTCTGTTAAGTGACAAGACTTTTGTCTAAGCAAAGTCAGACCTTACTGTCCTAATTAAATAATTAAAAATCATGATCATATCAGGCATGATCATATTTTATTTTGGTAAAATAAGCGTAATCTAGAGGCCTTTGCCTTTCATATAAGCCACTTCTGATACCAAATAATCAACCGGAAGTCAAGTTATTATTTGTTGTTCCTAAAACTTGGATAGGCGACAAGACTTTTGTCAGGTAGTGTATATAATCATTTGTAAAAAGCTACCCTATTATAAATATTGAATATGTACAGAATGAATATGTATACTGTACACTGACATGTATATAATTTGCACATTGAAGTGTGTATATAATACACATCAAGTTGTTAAAAACTATTTTTAAAAAGCTAAATAAGTTAAAAGACACAGTATACACGAGAAAAGGCTAAATTTTAATAACTTCAGAAATGGTAAAAAAAATAAAAATAATTAACCAGAAAACAGGCAAAATAATAATTAATAATAAAAATAATAATAATAAAAACCTGGGAAAATTAGCTACTTTTCATGTTTTAAGAACAAATATATATGTCAAATAATTAAATGCATTTAAAAAAATGACAATTTTAAATATAAAAAATAACAATTAATACATACTACAAGTCTTAGTTAGCTGGAAAACAAGACTTATTTATGTAGCTGAAAGTATAATCTCAAACTTTCAAAAACTTTCAAAAAAAAAAAAGTAAAGCGGAGATGTAAAGGTGACTGAAAGGCGCATTCATTGAGTGATTTGGCAGAAGTACGTGCAACATTGCCATGAACATTGTTTTAAGACGTGCGTCTGTGTGCGCACGTGTGTGTGTGTGTGTGTGTGTGTGTTTGAAAAGGGAATTCAATAATAAAGTATTGGTTCCACTGAATCACAACCATCAGTACAAAGTATTCAGGTCCTATTTACACTGTATTCAAAAAAAGGTCAGTTTGGCTCCAAAACAGCTCATGAATCACATGATTTCCTATCAAAAGTTTTCTGTGTATATTGTGGTGCTTCCCTTTTGTTGTAAATGCGTAAGTTGCATTCTTACCGTAAACCCAGCTAAGAATTAGGGTACCGCACGTATCTCAAAAGACATTTCGCAAGCTTTCGCAGAGAATATTTTTCCACAGCACTCGAGCTATTAAGTGGTGTTACACAGTCTGACAAGGGTATTAAAATAATGACTGCCGTCATGAATTACAAAACGGAAATCCTGCTTAACCACCACCTCCCTGAGCGAACAACAAGGCCCTTTTAAAAAGCTTTTGTGCTGCGGGATATAATGGAAAATTACCACTTGACGGCATCAGGAAAAATTGGAATGATCATTACTGAAATCAGTGCGTTAATCTACAGATTTCTGTCACGAGACCTTTCGCTAAATGCATTTTTGAGATGGATATGCTACGGCAGTCACAGAAGTACGCTGTAATCCATCTAATATTTGGCACAAAGGCGAGATTTCGGGATTGCTTTGCATTTCAAGAGACCACGGGAAGATGCAAGGTCCACATATACATACAGAAAGTGACAGCAAGCTGACAAGAGGGCTGGATCAACTCAAATACTCTGCTCTTTTCTGAAATACAGGTCTTGTTATTGGAAAGCTGACTCGTCGGATGAAATGTTACAATTCAATGTTCTTTAGTGCCACCCATATGTTTTCAGTGCTGTACTTTAAGGAAGTATTTTTCCCATAAGCTTTCTTTAACAGTTTTTGTTAATAAGCCATGAACCAAACCAACCAGCGACAAAAGAATCATAACATTAAGAAAGAAACATAACAGTGAGAAAAAAGACAAAGATAGAAGATTGTGTACTTGACAGATTAGGAAGACAAAAATAAAAGAAAATGCCATGAAGCATTTCAAATGACAATCAAATAAAAAAGAGAAATATATGACTGTTTATTTAAAGTTGTTGATCATATATATCATTACTGTGTGTGTGTGTGTGTGTGTATGCGTATGTGTATATGTATATTTTGTTACAGTACAGCATCATGAGTAATTAAGTTTTATTCACATACAAATTCTGCTGTTACAATTATTCGTTCATTTTCCTTCGGCTTAGTCTCTACTTCAGGTGTCGCCACAGTGGAATGAACCACCAACTATTCCAGCATATGTTTTACGCAGCGAATGCCCTTCCAGCTGCAACACAGTATTGGGAAACACCCATACACTCTCATTACACACACGCGCACACACACACACACACACACACACACACACACTCATTCATTTATTTTCCTTTGGCTTAGTATCTATTTCAGAGGTCGCCACAGCGGAATAAACCGCCAACTATTCTGACATATTTTTATGCAGCGTATGCCCTTCCAGCTGCAACCCAGTACTGGGAAACACCCATACACTCTCATTAACACACACACACACTCATACATTCATTCATTCGTTTTCCTTTGGCTTAGTCTCTATTTCAGAGGTCACCACAGCGGAATGAACTGCCAACTTTTCCGACATATGTTTTACGCAGCGGATGCCCTTCCAGCCGCAACCCAGTACTGGGAAACACCCATACACTCTCACATTCACACACATTCATACACTACGGCCAATTTTGTTTACCCAATTCACCTATAGTGCATGTCTTTGGACTGTGGGGTAAACCGGAGCATCCGGAGGAAACCCACACTAACACGGGGAAAACATACAAACTCCAGACAGAAATGCCAACTGGCCCAGCCGGGACTCGAACCAGCCTCCTTCTTGCTGTGAGGTGACTGTGCTAACAAATGAGTCACCGCCTGTTACAATTATTGTTTCAAAAATGATTTTTAAAAATTTGAACTTATGGTTTCAACAAAAGCATATACAGTACCATCTAGTAACAATATGAAAGTTTTGTAAATTATAATTAAAAATCTATTCCCCTATATAGAAAGGTAAAGGAGTTTTTACTTCCGAAAACAGTTTGCAAAAAAAAGAAAACAATTCCAAATGCAAATTAGGTGCATTTTCATCAAGCTGTTAGATTGACTGACTGTAATACTGGTAACCTAGTACCCAACAAACAAGGCAAGGATAATGGAGACAGTTGATTGGTCACGTGGGTGTAATGTTCGTTACGTCTGAGTTTATTCGGCATATCCGTTTCCATCTTCCATTATTTGCGTGAACCCTTTATCATAGTCCAAAACCACCTCAAACGATATATACATTTCTTTTTGCAAATCAACTGATTTTCTTTCAGAATTTGACATTTTCATCATTCATTTCTCTTGCGATACTTAAAAATGTGCATTAACACAGAGTGCTGCAATCTCAAATACTGACCAAGAAAAAATGTGCATTTATGAATTGGGCACCATAACAGTTTAATATTAGTGAGCCTGTATGAGAATATATTTACCCCAGACAGCGTTGCATAAGTGTTTCAGGTACAGACACTCACATCTATTGTTCATTATTGACATTCCTCCATACTTGTGGTGCTGTGTAAACGAACATCTAATTGTGGAACATCTTAAGTTACTACCTTTTCAAACACGTTGAACCTGTGTGAAAAAACAGTGTCTGAGAAAAGTCATAGTTCAGCCAATATTTTAATTCAGTCATTATTTGATTCTATATTATGTTCTTATCCACCTTTTTTGCTTCCAGTTTATTTGTCACTATTGGTAAATGACTAGGAATAATAAATTGCAGTAAACAATTAAACGTCTTGAGATATAAACCAGTATCCTTATAACATTACGTCAAGTGAAGGATAAACTACATCCAGGAGGTTGTTTTTCTCAGAATAAAGCCCTACAGGATTAT
>CAIGQV010019186.1:5367231-5408650 GCA_903798115.1 Danio jaintianensis | reverse complement strand
AAATGTAGAGTTGAATTTTCAACATCAAAAGTCGACAGAGCAGAGATGAACATCCCATAATGCAATTCACAACCGTAAATAAACGGAAAACACTTAACAGAACAATTAACAAACATTTTTTACAGTGTAGTTTGGTTTTCTTGGTTCAAACAATAATACATTTAGCCCAGATTTACTTAGTATTTACACTCTCAGGTTTATGTTCAAGCCCTAAGGCCTTTAAACAAATATTGTAATGACATCTATTTTGTGACAGAACAAAAAACGCTGTGTGCTGGGCAAAACACACTTATTGTATATCCAAACATTATATTTATATTTTGCTATTGCAAACAGGAATTCCCCATCACACCGACCATTTTATCTTTGACAAGAAAACTGGTCTGCTTGAGAATTCTCTTCTCTTTAGGGTTGCAGCTTGTTAATTCTCATTTTGTTTTTGGTTTATTTGGATGCCACTGGTCCACGTTGCATTCATATATTAGTTGAACTGCACCAAAGTTCAATTGGAAGTAGATTAAGACCCATATTTTCAAAGGTCTTGCTCTGTTTGTTTAGTGCGTAGCAAGGTGGCAACTTATAGCAGTCGCACCAGAGTTGCTTTAAAGGATAGGTCATACGGTTTTACAAAAAATATCTTATTTGCAGTTGGTAAAGTAGCTGTCATTAAGTGTTAACAGTCTGCAAAGTTGCTAATTGCTAAATAATCTTTTCAACTAAATCTTTTGTCTGCTGCCAATAAACTTCAATATGATCAAAGTAGCACATTTGGATAATCATCGCCTTCTCGCTAAACAGGAACACTCTGAAATGGGAGTTTAGTTTCACAGACAGAATAAATACAGAAAGACCAATCAAAACAGACTTGGCTAGCTGACCAATCAGAGCAGAGTTGGCTTATGGAAGGGAGGGGCTTACAGACCTTAAGCCCCAAAGTGATTCAAACGAACCATATCAAAATCATTCCAGAATAATTCTAATATTAAATCCATATTCTGAAAAAAATACAATGTTAAATGCATATTAGATGCATTTAATGCTGTTGTAGGGGACTCCGACACCATATTAGGACACTTTAAAATACCACGTGACCTTCTGTTTAATAAAAAAAAAAAAAACACTGTCCACTGTCATGCAGAATGAAATAAAATTTAAAGAAATGTCGGGTACGTTTCAAGTTGTATTTCCATGATTACAAATTGTTCTTACCTAGGAATTCTAAGAAAGGTTAGACAATCGTGAAAACCGTGACAAAACTTGATGTCGCCACTCTTTTGCCTGGCTGCCAATTTCTCCATAGCTGGCTATTCAAAACGTGCTATTTATTTATTTATCTTTGTTAATCAACTAAGTAAATGTCAGAATAAAAAGGAGTCCCAAAAACTGAAATATTTACTCATCGCCCATATTGCAGTTTAACACTTGCATTAACAAGGCAATGACTGGCGCATTTGTATTACATTCCAAATAGTTCCATTATCAGCACTATGGCAAATGAAACCAAATCCGTGCTGATTGGACCGGATCGGTACGGAATGGAGTAGTTAAGCCAAAAGAACAATTCAGCCCAATAGTGGAAAAGCAGCTAAACATAACCTGTCAAGTGTAAAGGTGCCTAAATGCGCACTGACCTTTTAAAGATTTCTGTTGATTTGGCAGGGCTCATGGTCACGTTCATGCTGTCAGCACTGGGGCTGATGCCCCCGTCTGGACTGTGTAGATGAAACTGATCTCCAGCACCCCAGCTTTGGTCTGGAAGATGAGGCGAAGGCCTGGAGATGGGATCACCAGAGGGAGTCGGTTGAGGAATAGATCTGGACATAGCTTCTGTCTTAATCTTCTTCACCTGAAATATAAAAATGAATAGACTGATTAAATAAAAAATGAGGATGAAGCTGGGAGTAAAAAAGGAAACATCTTTAGCATATAAACAATTACAAAAAGGCCTGAGGAATTCCATATGATAAAACATCAGACATACCACATAAAACTAGTGTGGTAAATGCAAAATTTAAAGAAGAACTGCTTAAGAATGTCCTTTTGACAAATACAAATCATGTTTAACTGAAAACTATTTGAATTTATTTAGGCTGATTAATTGTAATGGTTTGTTTTGTTTCTTTGAGCTTTAAAGAGCTTGTGTAAGGAAAAAATCAATAAAATAAAAAAGAGAGATATACTTAATCTTGTTAAAACTAATTTCTAAAAATTGGTATAGAAAAAAGTTTTGTTCAGGAACAAGTACTGAATTCAAAGTATTGGTATCGTATCAAAAATGTTTAAACGATACCCAGTCCTAGGCAATAATCAACAGCCGATGTGATTGTGCCTGAAGAACGCATTTAGCACTGTAAATATAATCTCACAGGCTCACTAATGTTTTACCACATCATTTTATTAGTATAGGATGTAATATTCCTGTAATATTATTGTTGATATTACCGCACAAAAAAACAACAGAAAAACCACATACAACAACATGGTAAATTTGGTTTTACCAAACAACAGAAAAGGCTATGGTCATACAAATAAACAACAGAAAAAACACATTCAGCATCCAATGGTACATTTTTTTGTGACAAAAAAAGGTGTGGTAATCCTGTCATACAGTATTTTGCTTTGTTTTGTGGTAAATTTATGTTGCACTGATGAAGTAACACAGAATCACCATGTTTTTGAAAGGAAAGGTATGTAAAAATATGTTTAGCCCAGGTTTGTTGCATTAATGTATTATATTTTATTCACATTTCTGTAGTATTTAGCACAGGATTGTGTTGTATAATATATACAATTTCTGTAATATTCTTGTTGGTATTACCATACAAACAAAAAACACCAACAGAAAAACCACATACATCATTCGATTGTAAATTTTGTGATACCAAACAACAGAAAAAGCTGTGGTAATCCTGTCCTATTTTGCTTGGCTCATTTGTTGTGTGGTAAATTTATGTTGTATTGATGAAGTACCCCAAAATTACCCCATTTTTTTTAAGGAAAGGTATGTAAAAATACATTTAGCGCATATTTGTTGCGTTAATGTATTATATTATGTTCACATTTCTGTAGTATTTACCACAAGATTGTGTCGTATTGTATATACTATTCCTATAATATTCTTGTTGGTATTACCATACAAACAAAACAACAGAAAAAACACATTCAGCATCCAATGGTAAACTTTTATCATACCGTACAAAGCTGTGTAAATCCTGTCATATTTTGCTTTGTTGTGTGGTAAATTTATGTTGTACTGATGAAGTACCCCAGAATCACCACATTTTTGTAAGGAAAGGTATGTATAAATAAGTTTAGCGCATATTTGTCTTACCTTGCTAACCAATAACGGCACTACACGGCGAAAACCAGTCGAATAAGTGTAATATGCAAAAAAACGCACTCGCAGATGAGCCAAGTCGGGTTCAGGTCGACTCATTGCCAATTAAAGATGAGAGAAGACTAGCTGAACTTCAAATAAACAACACCCATGTATTACGGGACCTTAAACTATGCTAAATCGCAGTCATTCAATGAGTGTGTAGTGCCTCAAGAGACAATTGAAATTTAAACCTAGCATTGATTTCTGAATAACAGCCCAGCAAGCGGAAGCGATGACCAAATGTACTTCGCTTTGCAAATGAGATCATGCAATATATTCACGTAACACAAAAGACTACAATAGGATTAGATTGATCCTCCGGCCACTTAGTCGCGAAGGCTCAGACGGTCAGTAGGTAATGGCTTTGACTGGGGTAAAGAGGACTCTATCGATTGTAGTCCACGTGGGAGTCATTTAAGGCACAGTAACTGAGTGAGATCTGGACGTCGATACGCTAATGTGTTAATGATGCAAACGGCAACCGGGAAAATCATTGTTTCATTGAGTTCTGCATTAAAAGCCTTCCAATGACTGATTATAGAAAGGTTGGAGCGCTGACATCACAGGTTACCATGGAGTAAATCAAACAGTCACCTTCATGTGAAGAGTTCAGGCAGTTCATCATCACATAAAGCAAATGTAGAGCTTTTGAAAGTCTCTGAATATATAGTGCACTAATTATATATTGCTTTTTAACACACACATACACACTGTAAAAAAGTTAATCAATTAATAAAATTATTTTTTTCAGGCAGCAGGGGTGCCAGATAATGTCAGATAAAAAAACATACAAATTATCTACGAAAAAATGTAGATAAACTGTTAAAAAACCCCAACTAATTTCTTATTTCATAATTAAAGGTTATTACTGTAATTGTACATCAATTGTTCATAATTCTATACATTATTTTACTTTTAAAATATAACAATTGTCAAAATACAGTACACTCAAAAAATGATGTTCGCCGTTTGTTCAAACTACTGATTTAAATTGAGCTAAAAAAAATTGAGGTTTTTTTGGGAAAACTTGATTGTTTTTTTTTTTATAACTTTTTTTTAATTTTATTTAGTTTATTTTTTACAATACAGAGCTAAAATTTAAGAGAAAAAACATGCTAACACAGTGCTTCCCACACATAGACTTTACTTGGGCGCCCAGGTATATTAACGGCCGCCCAAGTATATTTGGTGACATTTATTTTTTTATTATTATCATTCTTTTACACTTTTTTTGTATCCACCCAATAGCCAAACATCCTCGATCAATTAACTAGTGGAAAATCTCCTCTCGCCTTACACGTTGACGCGCCTTTTTGGGACATAAAAATGCGTCCGTCCGGGGTTTCTAAATCTCCTAATATGTCCGGGTTTTGCCTTTTGGTTTCGCTTTCTAAGCCGTCTTCATTTTTATTTTAAGCCTGATTTACTTTCGTGCACAGCCGCAATTTACTCAGAGAGGACTAAATTACATCTAAACTGGCTGCAAAATATATGTACAGGGTTAATTAACTCATTTGCCTTATTTAAATAATCTACACTTTTTATTCTTGTAATTATTATTATTATTATTATACTTTTTAGAGGGGCGACGCGGTGGCGCAGTGGGTAGCACGTTCGCCTCACAGCAAGAAGGTCGCTGGTTCGAGCCTCGGCTGGGTCAGTTGGCATTTCTGTGTGGAGTTTGCATGTTCTCCCCGTGTTCGCGTGGGTTTCCTCCGGGTGCTCCGGTTTCCCCCACAAGTCCAAAGACATGCGGTACAGGTGAATTGGGTAAGCTAAAATTGTCCGTAGTGTATGTGTGTGAATGAGTATGTATGAATGTTTCCCAGTGATGGGTTGCAGCTGGAAGGGCATCCGCTGCGTAAAACATATGCTGGATAAGTTGGCGGTTCATCCCGCTGTGGCGACCCCAGATTAATAAAGGGACTAAGCCGAAAAGAAAATGAATGAATGAATATACTTTTTAGAGATTTTTATTCCATAGATGTTTATATTCCTTTGTCATTTATTTCTCATTTGCTGTATATTTTTTTTCTTTGATTATGTTGATTTATTACATATTTTATACATCTCTAACATGCTTTGGCAATACTGTACAAAATGTCAGCAGCAGATTTGACCTGTCAGTGGGTGCACATGGCTCCTGAATAGAATAAAAGTAAAACAAATAGTGGATTTCTTTTTTTTTTTTAACAGTCTTTAAAAAAAAAAAAAATTCAACCCATTTGAAAAGAAACAGTGTATAATAAATAAAAATATTGTTAAAAATCACTTTTTTGTTGCATGTAGGTAACCATGTGCCGTGGGTAAAAGGTGTTTCAATGTGGCTACCACCGCAAGTATATTTCAAACCTGTGGGAAGCACTGTAACATATATCATTACATACATACAGATATCAATATGCACATACATAATTACCTATATATATACACCACATAAACTTGAATGTAAAATAAGTAAAAAAAAAAAAGAAGAAGAAAGCAAACGCATAAGATTGCTATATCTCTTCCAATTACCTAACTTAACTTAAATGGGTATGTCTTTATATTCCCTATGTATCAACCATTTTCCCCAACCCTTCCTGAAAATGTCCGTTTTCATCCTCAACATAAATGTCAGTTTTTCCATTACCTGAATTTCTTCAATTATCTCAAACCACTGCTTACGTTTCAACGTTGAGTCTTTAAGCCAGTTCCTTGTTATAGTCTTTTTGCTTGGCACAAGAAGAATCTTATGCAAATATCGGTCACCTCTGCGGACAATGTCCTTAATATCTCCCATAAACAAAAATGGTGCAGTCCTAGGAACTCTGTATCCAAACACCTCAGAAATAACAATCTGCACATCATCCCAAAACGGTTTAATTTTCCCACAGCTCCAGAAGATATGGGTCGGCTTCTGCCTGCCCACACTGTCTCCAGCACATTTGTTGTCTGGAGGTCTGTTTGTTTTTAATCTTGAGTACAATTTAATTGTTTTACGTTCAACCCACTTAAATTTGTAAAAACTAATAAGCTAACTTAATTCCTTCATGTTGTCCCAACTCAAATCGATTGTGTGGAACCCAGCATGTTTTACACCTTTTAAATAGAATAGTTATCTTGACTGATTCTAAAAGCTTAAGGACAGATTATTACTGCTGTTTACAAAACACTAAGTATGTGTGTAGATAAACTAGTTACTCATTGACTTTAGATAAGAGGTAAGATTTTTAAATATAGATAGAAGACTTGTATGCTCCCCAATGTTGCCCTAATCAATATTGTAACATATTATTACAACTTAAAATACATTTTGAAGCATGCAAAGCAGATTTTTCCGCGTCATTATTGTAGTCTTCATGGATGCTTCAGAAATCATTATGATATGATTATCTAGTGCTCAAGGTTATTAATATGAACATCGAAACACTTGGTCTGCTTTTTATTGAGGTAAATGTTATACAGCTTTTCAGGATTGCAGGATGTAAATGTCTTTACTGTCACTTTTAATCAATTGAATGTACATCCATGCTGAATAAATGGTTAATATTTGGTTATAGATTCTATTTTATATGGTCACCTTTTGTTTTATACGCCTTGCAGTTTCGAACATGATGATTTTCAATATTTCCAGTGAACTGTTTATTTAAACCTTTGCCTGATGTCTTGCAGCAACTCTTACCTTCTTTTTTCTTGGTGTGGGTATAGGGTTGTCTGGACTTGGCTCGTTTTCTCTTGACAGGTCTGCACTGTCAACTGTAGTGCATTGAGTGACCTAACAAAACAAAACATTTAAATTTTAAATCTGTAGTTTTCACACTTGCATTCATACACATTCAATCCAAGATCATGATTTGCCATTGATAAATTGATAAAAAATATTACATCATATTTGCTTGTCTGATAACATTTTTAAATGTCAAATAAAAATAGTGTAATTAAGAGTAGAAAATGGCAGTGGTCAAAATAACAAATCCGGATTATTCCACGACATATTGCTTTCTTAACTGTTCTGAAGTTGAAAGATTAGCATTTTGATATAAACTAAGAAATATATAAGCATGTCTGAAAAGATGGCATGTTTTTTCACGAATTGTAGAAGAAATGTCATCAGTATTTTGCGCACATCAGTGCTCAAACACAAAACTATCAATTATAAACTCAGAATTTTCAAGTTGTATGTTTTTTTCCATATATGTATCTTGTAAATCTGAATTTTGTCATTTGTTTTGAATCATAGTAGCTTATAGATCAGCCTTAAAGCAAACATATTCATAATAAAAGCTAAAATGATTGATTTCACAGGGACTTTAATATTGAAAACTTAAAGATACAGTAAATATTTTGTATTTACTTCTCTAGGATGTAACACTTTAAAGGCTGTGGCTTTCAGGAATGATGCTATACATTACAGAATGACAGAACAAAAATGTAATACTTGTCAATTTGAATCCAAAATCATAGCTTTTTTCTTTTTCAAGGCAAGTCTATTGGATTTGTTTCCCAACTCGCTCACTAAGCTTAGAAAAAACAAGCTGTATGATTTAAAGGGGACCTATTATGCCTCTTTTTACAAGATGTAAAATAAGTCTCTGATTTCCATAGAGTGTGTATGTGAAGTTTCAACTCAAAATACCCCACTAATCATTTTGTATAACTCTTTGAAACTGCCCCTTTTAGGCTTTCATCCAAATTGTGCCATTTTGGTGTCTGTTGCTTTAAATTCAAATGAGATTGTGTTCCCAGCCCACTTTTCAAAAGAGGGTGGAGCTATAAACGTCTATGTGCCACCATAGCAGCATATTCAAAACTCTAATGACAGACGGCTGCTTCTCACTCAGGTCTGTTTATGCTAATGAGGGAGAGAGTGTCAATAATGGGCGGGGCTTTCCCCCTCTGATGACACGTGCAAAGGGAAAATGTGAATCAAAGTGTTTCTGCAGACTGTTTTTATAAAGTGTGATTATAAACAAATAAAATTAATTAGTTTTTACAATTAGTGGCTGGCTACATTAACACAGTGTTGCCACACAACTGTGTTAAACCCCTTATAAAATAGATTTTTGCATAATAGGTCCCCTTTAAAGTATCATTCATATTCTTTGGACAATCTATGAACATCAAATTGCAATAAATAGCGTTAAGGTTTTGTTCAAGGCTTTCCATACTTAGAAGTTATCCCCATGTCATTGGTGGAAAATATTCAACTAATGTATCGACTAGTTACATTTCAACAGAGATTAACACGCCTGCAAGATTCACCATCTTGGAGATAGTCAATCACATTGATTATTAACAAAACATTCAAAACAAAGTATATACAGTAAGCGCAATTATTGATTGCTACAGTTTGCAATATCAATGAAAAGTGCAATGCTGCTGTACTCCTGTATGTTTTTTGTCAACTTAATACCTTCTAGATGTAATGCAACGATCAAGTAATGGTCAAATGAAGTCTTTGTGACCTTTAACACTTATATAGGTTCATGATAAGCAGATCATTTCTTTCACGTTTCTGTGATTGTGTATCAAAAACTCAATGACAACAACAAGGAAATCCTCCAAAACCAGGAAATACGAAACTCTGAGAGATAACAAAGAGTATTCAACACAACTACGTCAATGAGCAAATGTTCACTGGCTTAAAATTGCAGAAAAGTCGGGATAACTCAGACTCCAACACACTCAGATATCAACAGATGTCCCATGTATAAAGTTCTATTTGTTTATGCTGGTTTTCCCAAAACAAAATGCTGGAAATCCGAGAAGGCCGGTTCAGCGAGCGCTACGTGTTTAAGCTGAATGATTTCATTGACCCCTCATGAAACTGGAAACGTCTCCGCTGTAGGAAGTGCTCTTATTTTTCACGAAAGTCACATCATGTCTTTTTTTCCATCAGCAATTCTCAGCCTGTTTACAACATCGGTTTGCAGATTAGACGGTTCTCCCACTGGCCTTATCTGGTTAAACTCGGTTTGATCAGCACCACATGTCTATGTAAACACAGGACTTTCAATAGCTTTGGATTGCAAAGATAACACAAAAAACACAGCATATGTCAGTATGTGTTACGACCTTAGAGATATTTCAGGAAGATGGCGAAATATTTCAGATTTACGAATGCGAAGACGCTTCCTTCCAGGAAACCACAATGAGGATCTGACTCTCAACTTACTTCTGGTTAATGGCTAGATAATAATCACACAAGCGCTTAATTTTTCTTTATTGACACTGTAATCTAATATATAACTTATGAATGGAGGTTGTAATTTACAGTTAACAGTTCTAGAAGTAGGAAGTATTTCATATGGTATTTCATATTATTTCATGAGCATGGGTATTTCACAATATATTGGTTTGTATCATTTAATAAACATGAAATCAATCGTTTGTTCGTAATAAGATCTATGCATTGTGTGAATTTTTATTTCATTTAGACTATTTGCCAGCATACTCTAACTATTCAAGCTCTTTACTTTGCCTATCTGACAAAGCATGTCTCTAAAACAGATATGGCTCTCTAAATAGAGAACAAATAGCCAATATTGGTGATTCATACCTTCTTTTTTCTTGGTGTCGATATGGGGTTGTCTGGACTCAACTGTTCTCTTGAAGAATCTGTATTTTCAACTGGAGTACATTGTGTGACCTAATAAAAAATAGAGATTAGTCAAATTATTTTACCATTATAGATATCATTTATTACATTAGGCACTTTAAAAACTGCATGAAAGAGAAGTGCATTAATGTTCAGAATGTTTGGATTAGTGTGGTTTAAAGGGTTTTGACAAGGGTTGCACTATATATCGAAATTATTAAAATATCACAAGTGTAGATATTGTGCACATGACAATGGTTTGCAATAAATAATTGATTTAATACAAAAGTATCTTTGGTACCTGTCATTACACGCACATCATGATTTTGCTAGGTACAATGCGATCCTGGATTAACATCTATATTGATCCTGAAACATCATTTTTGTTCAAAAATGTAATCCATACCTATTCCCTACCCCTAAACCCAACCATAACTGTAAATTATTTCCAAAATCGGAGGGGAATAATAGTTGGATAACAATCATGTAGAAGTGCATAAACCTAACCGTAAACCTAAACTTAACATAAAAGGTAAAAGTGTGCCTTAATTCTGATTGGCTGATTGAAATGTTGTTCCAGGATCAACATAGATGCTGATCCAGGAACATGTCCTACTTTGTGAAATCAGGTTAGGGGTCATGCCACAGCCACGGAAATCTGTACCGATTATAGTATGGATGCTGAAATATGACCAAGCAATCGAGACATGTTAAGAAAGCAATAAGACCACAAAGACGTCTTTCAAGCGTTTCTGTTTTCCTGATTGTTCTTGATGTTTTCAGGTTGATAAATCGATACCAGTAGAGCAAAGTGGAGGTGATATTTTATTTATTTTTGCTTGCTTACATTGTTCAAATGTTTGATTTGTTTTATGCAACATTTAAACAAAGATGTTGACATTTAAAAAATCTACAGACATTTTCTAAAAGTCAGAAAATATGAAATACCCAAACATATGAAATACATGTTGGTTTTAACATATCGTAAATGTAGCATTATTTTAGCATGCTATTGCATTTTTCTTCAATGTCACACAACCCTAGTTGTGACATTTGCAATGATTCATTAAATGTATTAAAAGTGACAGTAAAATGGGTATAATGTACAAAGGATCAAATATGCTGATTAAAAAAGAAACACTGTTTCCAAAAAAATTCAAATAAACTGCACAACTTAAGTTTTTTAAGAATATTATATGGACAATATTATCAATGTGCAAATTAGAAAATTGGGAAGATTTCTAAGACACTGAAAGCTGGAATAATCACTGACGAAAGTTCAACTTTGCCATCAAATACATACAGTGGGGGAAATAAGTATTGAACACGTCACCATTTTTCTCAGAAAATATATTTCTAAAGGTGCCGTTGACTTGAAATTTTCACTGGATGTTGGTAACAACCAAAGAAATCCATACTGTATATGCAAAGAGAACAAAACTAATTAGTTTACAAAGGAAGTTATGTGTAATATAATGAAATGACACAGGGAAAAAGTATTGAACACATGAAGAAAGGGAGGTGTAGAAAGGCAGTGAAAGCCCAGACAGCTGCTGAATGAAACCAGGGTGGACATTTCCGCAAGACAATGATCCAAAACACAACCAAGGAGACTCTCAAATGCTTTCAGAGAATGAAAATCAAGCTGTAGAATGGCCCAGCCAATCACCTGACTTGAATCCAATAGAAAATACAAAATAAAGATCAGATTTGATAGACGAGACCAACAGAACCAAATTACACAGCAAATTTTTCAGATTTGTTTTGTTATATTTTTATGTTTGTATTGTTTATGTTTTTACCAAAATCTGGTTCAATTCCATGTAACAGCTCCTCTAGAAATAGTATTCCCAGGAAAAAACATGATTCAATTCTCATTTCCCCCACTGTTCATTTTTAAAATGTGTTCAAATACAAAACGGTTAACAAAAATGTCTAAATATTACTATCTTTTACTGTTTATTTTTATCAAATAAAGACAGCCTTCATGTGCACCAGAGACGTCTGAATATTAATGGAAGTACATGGAAAAACTTGAGCAGAGCAGGACTGTACCTATATGCACATTTTTAATCTACAGAAACAATATTATTGTTATCAAAATGTCACGCCAGACATTTAAGCGCGTCACGGTTCACGCTGTTTCATAGAGAGAACATACACAAACATGAGACCCAGCCCATCTAGTGTATCTCCAGCAGACACATACACATGGTTCTGAGCACGTATGCATGACCACCGTCATATGCAACTGACATCATTCAATTAGAAGGGAAAATTCAATTCACCCAAAACAGAGGTCTCATTCTTTCATG
Source organism: Danio jaintianensis (assembly GCA_903798115.1). Taxonomy (NCBI): domain Eukaryota; kingdom Metazoa; phylum Chordata; class Actinopteri; order Cypriniformes; family Danionidae; genus Danio; species Danio jaintianensis. The sequence goes on along the minus strand of CAIGQV010019186.1, from coordinate 5,396,376 downwards.
CATTTTGCAAAAAACCGGCATAATAAAAGCAAATGCAGTGAAAACCCGATTACAGTCTGCCTGTTTGTGCAATTTATCAAAAGAGCAAATATGCAGATGACTTAATAACTTTATATATTTATTGACTTGGCGTTTATCAAGACATGTACTTGGCACGGGCTACTGTAGGTCTATTCTTCATCTTTCGCTCAATGTTGCTCCTCGGCGCATAAGCAAACACATCCTGTAGTCCACAAAAACATCTTTTGTGTTACCCTCAGGGGTGTAACTTTAATACCCATCGGAAAGACAAATACATCACTAGCCAGGCCTTTAACAGGAATTAAGGTCACAAGAATCTGATCCAAAGTCAGCATGATGTGAATTTCTAGAGATTTCGTATCCCGGATGAGCCCCTAACTTTACGGCCCAGCCCCTTTTGTGGTGCTCGTCTTAATGTGCTGTTAAAGAGGCAACATGGTGCTATTTTAAAGGGCCATTGTTTTGTTCATTGAATGTAATAATGTTTAAAAAAAACATTATTTTCCACATATTGTGCATTAAAGAAATACCTCTATTCCCATTTTGTCTGAAACTAGCACTGCACCATATTGGAAAAACCTGACACATATATTGATTTTTTTTATTTTCTACTATATAATATTCCACTAGTTGACGTGAATAGCTATATTTGGAAAGAATTCGTTATTTTATTAACGTTGATTTTGGGATTTCTACATTTATCTTTGTTGTATTTATAGAATTTCAATATAATCAGCACACATTCGTGCCCTAGACAATCCCAAGATTAAACAAGTTTTGCATGTCAACTCCAATTGTCATTTACTAGTCACCACAACACCCTTTATGACCAACAAATAGGGGCTAAATCAGAGGTTTAAAAACCTGGTGAACGGCTCAAATATCAGCTGGGATAAAAACTGTGAACATGGCTGAAACGCAAAATTAACATTTCTTTCTTAAATATAAGCAAAATTATAAATAAAAAGTACTGTATTTTCTGGTATGCCCACAAGAGGGCGCAGATGAGCACAATAGCTAAAACTGATTAGCACAGAGCTACCTTATGTGAAACATGAAAATAAACTCAAGTATGTTTACGGCAGAATATGAGCGGGACCCTGCTAATAAAAGCTTAAGGCTATTTCTGAGATTATATCTTTATATGCAATATTGGATATTGTTTTTGCTTTTCGACAGCTGTATTCAAAGGACAGCTAGATTTTTCTGCTATTTTATTTTTAGCCATTATTGGCACAATATGAAATTTTATAAATCATTACGTATTACGTCATCATCATGTGTCGCTTGACTTTTGACACACCAAAAATTCACATGCATGGTTTTTGCAAGCAAATGTGTCTTTCCATTTAACATTCGATGAATATGACTCTTACACTGTTACTTTTCAGATGTTATACACCCACAAACATATTTATTTCAAACACTATAGACCATTTTGAGGGATGTAAACAATAACAATGATCCTAACGTATTTCCTGTTTTACATTTTTAATCATCATGGCTTCCGAGAATCCCAAAAGGTCCACATATTGATAAATAATGTTATGACAGCGGTTTAAATGTTAAGTTATGATTGAATTGACTTTTGTTACAACAACAAGCAGGAAATGTTCATGGGCCAATGACATCACCACATTGATATGGTCAATAAAGAATCCAATGGCGTGACCTCGAAGTTGCTGCAGACTTTGTTTTTTTTTTTACAGTATGACGACGTATTTCCGACTGAAACCGAATATTTGAATAGGGGGTGGGGTTTATTTTTGTGCTCCTCCTCTCAGCTTTCACTAGCAGCAAACTAACGGCTGGAGGGGAGTGGCTTAGCATATCTTGCCCAATACATCAAACCAATGCTATCTCATGGCAATTCGTAACTTTTTGATTTAGTAGCTAATTCGTATGAAATCGTACGATCTCATTCGCACAATTTAGTAAGATTTGCTGATCCCGAAATGACAGTTGGGTTTAGAGATGGCGTTTGGTGCCATGCCTCCTTTTAAAAATCATACATTTTTGTATGACTGAACTTTACGAATTAGCCTCGACAAAATGTAAAATAGTTACATTTTCTTGTGAGATCAGGCTGGTCAAACTGATGTTTAGATGGATAGATTTTAATTTACCAAAACAAACAGCTTTTTTACGCAGGTTAGATTAATTCTCCACCTTAAGACTAACAATGTGCATTAGCAAAATAAACATTGTATATTTTGATTTCCTGCGCACTTTAAGTAAAACTAATCCCAACGGCTGCATTACTGGCCTTAAAAAAGCCTTTGATTGACTCAAGATCTGCATCATTTGGATTAAACTGAAAGCTGAGTCTTGTGATTGTAGCTTTCACCTCAGTGTTATTGGACGGCTGCTGTTTCTGAAGTGCATATGACTGTGGAAACACACCCGCACGCTGTCTGTATGCCGTATCGCCTATACAGGTCTGCAAACACACATATGATCACCCACCCGTACCTTCATCTTCTTGACACGTGGAGTTTGTGTCTGTGGAACCGGAGTGTAAAGTGACGCCTCTGTGCTTTCGGTGTTTGCTTTGGCCTCCTGGGAACAGAAGAAAAACAGTGATGGATTGACATGAGGTCACCTGTACTCTCTGACCGCAGCAGTAAAAGCATTCGCGCACATGACCGCGTGCCTTTTAGAAGAGGCTGGCTTCACGTGATGAAACTGAAACTGAAGAAAAGAAAATGCTGTTGATGGTGGCATCATGAGAGAGATAGCTTAATGACGTTTTGGCGAGTCAATGCAAACAGACACAACGCAAGGTCAAGGACACAGTCTACCGGTCAAAAGACTTAACTTCTTGGGTATATATACATGTATTGTCAAAACAAAACAAAATATTTTTCAAGATGTCTGGAGTCCTTTTATTAATTTCTCAAGGTACACTGTAAAAAATGCTGGGTTCCACACAGTCGATTTGTGTTGGGACAACATTAAAGCATTAAGTTAACTTATTAGATTTTACAAATTGAAGTGGATTGAACATAAAACAATTAAGTTGTGCCAAAAACGATCAGCAAGTGTTGACTTTTGTGTAAACATGTAACATTAAGACTCACTTTGACCATGATGATGTATGAAGACTCCTCTTCAGTCTGTTTTTTCTCCAGCTCAGACTCAAAGATGACGCTGTAGTTCTGAATAAGCTTCGCCATAATGTTATTACAGATATTCTGTTCCTGTATACCATCAAAACCAGATGACACACTGCAGGAAATTAAAAAAAAGCACAGACACACGTGCTGTAAGACCCACAAAAACCAGAAACAACACCTGGTTTTATTTAAGATCTGTTTGTAACAAGTCATACGCAATCATCATCTCATTTTTAATAAGCAATGGTCATTATATATAAATAATAAAGTATTGTGAAAATACACATTTATAAAAAAAAAACAGAAAATAATCAAATGCAATAATATAAAATAATTTAATATTAAGTAGAACAAAATAAAATAAGAATATATATTTTTTTAAAGAACAAAAATGTATAGAAAATAAAGAATTAAAATATGTATCAGGAATTAAGTCAAATGAAAAAATATAAAAATAAAAAACTAAAAAATTCATTAGGATTTTACGTATCAAAAACACAATAAAAACATGAATGTAGAAAAAAAATAAACTAAGAATAAAATGTTAAAAACCATTTGTAAAATCAAGAATAAAATAAAAAATCAGATTAAGTCAAATAATATAAATATACACTACCTAACAAAAGTCTTGTCGCTTATCCAAGTTTTAGGAACAACAAATAATAACTTGACTTCTAGTTGATCATTTGGTATCAGAAGTGTCTTATATGAAAGGCAAAGGCCTCTAGATTACGCTTATTTTACCAAAATAAAATATGATCATGCCTGATATGATCATGATTTTTAATTATTTAATTAGGACAGTAAGGTCTGACTTTGCTTAGACAAAAGTCTTGTCACTTAACAGAAATAATGTACAATAGAATATAAAGTCATGGTGCAGTGGAAAAAGAATGAATATTGTGTGTGACTCCCATGAGCTTGGAGGACTGCATCCATACATCTCTGCAATGACTCAAATAACTTATTAATAAAGTCATCTGGAATGGCAAAGAAAGCATTCTTGCAGGACTCCCAGAGTTCATCAAGATTCTTTGGATTCATCTTCAATGCCTCCTCCTTCATCTTACCCCAGAGATGCTCAATAATGTTCATGTCTGGTGACTGAACTGGCCAATCCTGGAGCACCTTGACCTTCTTTGCTTTCAGGAACTTTGATGTGGAGGCTGAAGTATGAGAAGGAGCGCTATCCTGCAGAAGAATTTGCCCTCTCCTGTGGTTTGTAATGTAATGGGCAGCACAAATATCTTGATACCTCAGGCATCCACTCTGCAGATCTCTCGCACGCCCCCATACTGAATGTAACCCCAAACCATGAATTGTCCTTCACCAAACTTGACTGATTTCTGTGAGAATCTTGGGTCCATGCAGGTTCCAATAGGTCTTCTGCAGTATTTGTGATGATTGGGATGCAGTTCAACAGATGATTCATCCGAAAAATCTACCTTCTGCCACATTTCCAAATGATCAACTAGAAGTCAAGTTATTATTTGTTGCTCTTACAACTGGGATCAACGTTAAGATAAATTGCAATTGCAAGATAAATTCAATAATAAAAGAAAAGATTATAAATAAAGGAAAAAAAGGGTAAAATGAAAAATGATAGTATTCCCTAAGTGTGTGGGCCTACAGTGACATACTGCCTGACGATAGAGAGTCATAAACATACAGTAAACTTTGCTACTATATGGGGTCAGTAAGTGCTAAAGCTGACAGCTTTATTTATAGTTTAATATTCCAATAAAAAGAACATGTTGTACAGGGAGACTTAAGAGGTATGTGAACAGGGTTTTGTCACTTCCAATTCACACTGAGCTATGGTTACACACACACACATGCGTGCACGCACACACGTCAAGGTGTCAAACACACATGCTGTAGTGACAGGGATTCCCTGAAACTGACCACCTGCTTTATTAATAGTGCTTGCGTTCAAATTGCATCGGCTGGCAACTTGCTACCTTACAAGACATACCACGGTAATGAGAAATGGAAAAATGAATGAATCAGTTTGCATTTCTTAAGAAAAGACACTGCAGATTAAAACAGTAATTTGATTGAAAAAACACCATGAAAAGCCCAAAATCTGAAAACGAACTGTTTTTGTCGCACATTATCAGTGTGTCTGTAGATTTCAATTAAAATGCATATTGTGCATATTTTCAGCAAATATTTGTCCTTTTTCTCAAAAATGAGTTTTTTCTCCTGTAATGAGCCATAAATCTGACATACTTAATATAAAACAAAAATAAAATTTAAACAAAAACGAAAATAAATTAAGAATAACATGTAAAATGTTTAAATGTCAAGATTAAAAAATAATCAAGACTTAAAAGTAAAATGAAAAAAAGATTAAAAACATTAAAAGAAAATTACATTATCAAAAAAAAATAATAATAATTAAAAAAAAAATTAAGAATGTATAAAAAACAACTCAAGAATAAAATAAATCAAGAGTAATCAAAATATAAAATTTAAAATAAAACAAAAATAAAATTTAAAGGAAAACGAAAATAAATTAAGAATAACATTTAAAATGTTTAAATGTAAAGAATAAAAATTTTATCAACAATTAAAAGTAAAATGAAAAAAGCTGAAAATAAAAAAATATTAAATTAAATTACTTTAATTATGAAAAATACAGTAAAAAAATAAGAATGTAAAAAATAAACCAAGAATAAAATAAATAAAAAGTCAGGAGTAATAAAAATATTACATTTAAAATAAAACAAAAATAAAATTTAAACGAAAATCAATTAAGAATAACATTTAAAATGTTTAAATGTCACAAATAAAAAATGAATCAAGAATTAAAAGTAAAATGAAAAAAGATGAAAATAATAAAAAGTCATTCCCAAAATCCTCCCTGTAAAAAACATTTGACTGTAATATATATATATATATATATATATATATATAAAAATAAGTAAATTAAGCATTAATTTTGAACCTGACGTCATCAATGTTCAGATCTTTGTGCTAGAAGTGAATTCAAATGAGTGCATATTTCATTAATAGTGCCTTATTTGCATATTTAAACATCACATCTTCGAAAACAGTAACACTTTACAATAAGGTTGTATTAGTTAATGAACAATACATTTATTACAGTATTTGTTCATGAAAATACAGTCGTTCGTTGTTAGTTCATGTTAACTCACGATGCATAAACTGATGTTAACAAGCATAAATTTGGATTTTAGTAAGGCATTAGTAAATGTTGACCTATGATTAATAAATGCTATAATAATTAATAATTATAATTATTAATTATAATATAATTATAATTGATTAATAATACTATAAATGTAAAGTGCAAAAGTTAAATGTAATGCTAAATTTAAATGAACTGTGGAAATATATTAACTATTAATGTTTTTTTTTTTGCTCTATTCATCTGCAATGTCTTCATCATATCACATTACATAATTTCCAGCATTCTCAAGACATAAATTACACTGAAAATATTAAAAGGTGTCGACATAAATCTTGATTGCACTGTTAGTTACGTGTGTTTTATGTGCGTTTGGTTTGCGTTGTAGGGCAGATGGTATCTGGAATAATCTTGGCCTGTTATTTCTCAAAGCCATTCAGTTGTGAATAATCAGCCTGAGTGTTTCAGGGCCTGAAAATAACAACCGAGTAATTTATGAGCGCAGAAAGTATGTAAGTGATATTTGTGTTTGCTGACATTCCTAATGGACTAGAGAACCAAACAAAACCTGCGGAAAACTTGCTTTATTATGCATATAATAACAACTCAAATCTTCTAGAAGATATATTAAATGTTTTTGAAAAATAAGAAAAAATAATCATGCTTTGGTACACCTATTCTGACTGAAAAAAATGAAATTATGAGATAAAACAAATGCAAAATTGTGACATTCAATAATGATTATGTCACAATATTATAGGCTAAATGTGTCTGGCAAATGAGTAAAATCGTTTGTGATGAAATCATGAGATAAAACAAACGTCAAAATTATGACATTAGAATTCTTAGATCAATCTATGACAATTTATAATTATGTCACAATATTATAGGCTAAATGTTTCTGATGAATGAGAAAAAAAATCATGCTTTGGTACACCAATTCTGACTGAAAAAAATAAAAGTTAAAGGAAAAAACAGGTCAATTTTGACATTAGAAATCTATGACATAAATTATCATTTATACTTATGTCACAATATTAGGTCATTTTCCTATCAATCCTAATTTTAACTATTTATGTCATAGTTAAAGGTGCAGTATGTAAGTTTGACACCCAGTGGTTGAACTTGGTTCAAATATTATTTGCAGGTTGCAGTGTGCCTGACTGTCGAGCTTAAAGGCTGATTTAAATGTATTCTAAATAAAAGCAACGGCACGCGATAGAAGAAGTATTTTCCATATTAAAAGGAGTTTTTGTTCTAACCAACACCTGAATTTATATTTTAGAAACGACTTCTATTTCTCACAGATGAACAACAGAAAACTTTGACAATGATCACCTCAGGTACACCTCCTGTGCTTTCTTCAGTGTTAAATGCTAATAATGTGAGTTTGAATGCCATTTTACATGACATTTATTGCCATACTACTGAAAGCAGCAGCAGATAGTTCACCTCAGATCTTGAAAATAAAATAAACCATTTGAAATGGAACGGTGACTCAGTGCAAGCCAACACATATCAGTGATTCAGCATGTACATGTAATAATGTTAAGAGGTTTAATATGTATTAATTAGATTATAAACCTTTACATTTCGTTGGAGTGCACTATTCTGTGCTTCTGAATGGCTGTATTTAAATTTCTGTCTTGTTTCGTCTGGTGCAAACAGCCCAATTGCTTATCACTACAAATGTAGCGTGTTATTTGTAATATTTATATTATTTGCTAATTAATAACCTCATGTGGAACTCTAAATCTGCGTCTCATTTCGGAGTCTGCTACTGTCCACCGGAGGTCGCATTTCGGTCACGGACGCATGCTTTGAGAGCTTTTCTGACTGAATGAATCAAATATCCTGTTTTCCACCAAGGCAACCCGGGGTGCTGAAATATGATTGGCTAAAGTGGCAGTGGGCGGGTTAAATTACCAAAACAAAAACAGACGTGCTGGCACATAACGCACATTTTCAAAGACTTCAGCATTGTTTTTCAGATAAACTAGAATGTTCACTTAGCATGTTTCTTAAATATCTGCAAACATATTGTGGTATTTTATGCTTTAGAAGATTCAAAAACTTACATACAGCACCTTTAAGAAAAAAAAAAGCATGCTGTGGTATAAGATAACGGGCATAATATATCACAGATATGGCATAAATATGCAAGATTTATACATGTTGTTTCTTATGATGCTAAAATAAGTGTATTTGTTCTACTTGGTTAATTATAAATGAAGTAATGTTCTGTTTTTTTTTTGTTTTTTTTGTTTAACGCGTAATGTTACGAACAAGCAAAACTAACTCTACAATGACGTGAAACTACATGAATCAAAATAACAAAAATTCTAAGAATAAAGTCAAATAAGATGGCGTAAATAATACAAATCAAGTCTAATAAAACAATCTGAGAATTAAAAAAAAATCTAGAATTAAACAATTGTTACTTTTTATGTAATGAAAAATGATTGTGATATATTATATAATCTAATAATCTACCATAAATATAATAATAATCTACCAAAATAAGATTATTATATTACATTATATTATATTATATTATATTATATTACATTATATTATATTATATTATATTATATTATATTATATTATATTATATTATATTATAAGAGGTTTGATTGACAGTAAGCAGGTTAAACTGTGGAAAACAAAGTCATTGATCAGTGTAACTGTGCCGTGGTGTTGTGCGCTTGGTCAAGGGTCGTGTGAAATGTTTCTGACACACACACGTGCGGATCAATCCACAATACAGCCAATGACCAGCAGCACCAAGAACATGACACCAAGAATATATACTGCAACATGCAGCTAATGACGCATGACACACATACTGCAGCTCGCCGATGCATACACAGACATTTCTAATTATTTCGACAAGTCAATCTGTGCTACAGAAATAAATGCACTGCAGTGAACTTCAATGTAATGTTAAAGGGGACATGAAATATCCTTTTTTAAAAGGTGTCAAATAAATCTCTGGTGTTTGCAGAGTTTGTACATGAAGTTTCAACTCAATATACTGTAGATAATTTATTATTGCTGTATTTGGATGTAAGGGCTTATTGCTTATTGGATGTAAGGGCATGTCCCTTTAAATGCAAATGAGCTGCTCCTTTCTGGAAGAGGGTGGAGCCTTTAAGGCCGATTCACACCGCATAGACCAGGGCTGTGTCCGAAATCGCATACTTCCGTACTATATAGTACGCTAAAAACAGTATGCGAGCCGAGTAGTATGTCAGAATTCATAGTATTGGAAAAACAGTTTGCGAGAAGTACCCTGATGACCTACTACTTTTGGCGAGATTCTGAAGTACGTATGAGCAAAAATTGGCATGACACCAATCTCCTTTATGGCCGTTTCCATGGTAACAAGAGTACATGGTTATAAATACTGGAAAACAGAGACAATACCTGAACAAAGACAATTTCTCCTGTCAAAATCAATGCAGGCACACTGTAGTCGCCAAACGACAGGGCTTGTCATAACAGACAAATCAGCAAATCTGTAGAGACCCCTCCCCCACAGAACCACGTGGCTAAAAGACTGACAATTGGCTATTTCGCCTAGAAAGCGGGACTTCTTTGGCTGTGGCGGCCATACTGAGCGTTGCACTTTTCCCTATTCATAGTAATGCGAGTGAAACGTCTTTGTATATCTATAGTCTTTGATCTGGTCCCTGGTCAGAATAAATCAGAGTTTGAACACGCCGATTCAATTGTTTGAATTTTGATAATTGGGGCTTGAGGAAGGGATGTCGTCTGTGTCTGTGCAGTGCGACCTTAATAATAATAATAATAATAACACGACTAAACAAAATGAAAAGAAAACATTTCATTGCGTCTCGTTTTGGTCAACGAAAATGAAGAGACATTTTAGCATAGTTTTTATTTTGTAGACCATATTTCATATCGTTTTTTTATTCGACAACAATATTACATTACACATTTAACTTTAGTCAACGTCACATGATCAGAATTTACATTGCGCCTCGTGTTGTTTTAGTCATATGAAAAAGGTTTGTTGACGATGATATTTAGTCATAATTTTTACTGACGAAAACAACTAACCCAGGCTCATTATTGATACATACCCCTGTATACGTTTCTGGAGATCACGAAATACGTCCCAGGAGCTAAGTTTTTTTTTTGTTGCAGTTTTTGTTTTCGCGATTCCACCAGAGGCCACTGTGTATGCTTTTTCAGATCTCAAATTTCTCTCGCGAGTGCCATTCACACCTGCTGTTCTCGCGTAAATCCACCAGAGGACGCTGTCAACTGACTGACTGACTGACTGATTCCTTCCACCCAACGCCTTTCCTAAACTCAACTGACAGTGTTTTCAAAAGCAATCCAGAAAAAGAAAAGCACTCGTGGCCGCCTGATTTTTACCATGTTTTCAGACCTTACCACGTTCTCACCCTGTTATTTACTTGTTTATTTTATTTTTTGCCTTTTGTTTTACTTGCTTTCTGGAACCGCTCTTTGCCAGACTCGAACCCCGTTGTCGCAGTCAACTCCTCTCTGCATCTCAAGTCCGCTGACGTACGCGGTAAGCCACTGAGAAAACTGGTAACAACGAAAAAGTTGTCCACAGGGAGGTAAGTGGTCAGCTGGTAGCATGAAAAGAAACCGTCGGCAGTGTCATACCACCCCGTTGCTTTCGTTTTAAAGATGAAATGCAGCCATACGTAGCTCTGGCTACATAATTCGCGCTCCAGTAATGTATATAGGGGTACATGTTCACAATGAGCCTGTGTTGAAAACAACACTATTTATTGGCTTTTGTTTCTACTGTGTGAATTGACCGTTTCATTTTATTCTGATGCTCCAGAAACAACAAAACAAGCTAACCTCACACAGCTAAATTGTAAGAAATGACTAGTAGTAGTGGAGTAAAGTCTTACATGTTTAAACTGCAGTCAGACAATGATGGAGGAAAAGAGGTTACAACTTCTAAACGGAAGCAGGGGCTTTCTGAAAAGTTAGTGAATGTGTTTATGTAGTTGTTAGTTGCTAGATATCGACTAGCATGCTACGGCTCTCTTCAATATCTGCTATAAAGAACCTGCACTAAGTATGAGATTGGATTGTTTGATGGTTTGTTGAATTGTGTGACTTACTGGAAGACGTTTGGTCCAAACACTGTGGCCAGGTTGCTGGCGGTCATGCGGTTGTGGGCGTGTTCTTGCTCCACCTGCGACAGGAAGTGACATAAGTACTGCAGGAGACTGTAGTGGAGATCTGGTAGCTGGCGGAGGAGCTCACGCAGGTCATGATAGAAATCAGCCTCGCTGGACTCTGACAGATACAAAATAAAAGAATTTTATATGGTAAAAAAATCTTTATAGTATAGAAAATATAAAAGAATTGTTCAGAAAAGAGCTGAGGAGAAACCAAATATAAAATTATTACAATTATACGATTATATAGTACTATTTTTTTATTATAGTGCACACATGTATAATATATTTTTATTTCATATTTACAGTACATAGTAGTAATAAATTGTAAGTTTTTATATGAATTAGTGCTGGGCAAAAATCAACATAGGCTCATTCTGAAAATGTAGCCCTATATAAATTTCTGGAGATCGCGAATTATGTAGCAAGAGGAACGCATGGCTGCATTTCATCTTTAAAACGAATGCTACGGGGTGGTATGACACCGTTTCTTTTCGTGCTTACCAGCTGACCACTTACCTCCGTATGGACGGCTTTTCCGCTGTGACCAGTTTGTCCAGTGGCTCGTTGCATACGTTGGAGGATTTGAGACACGGAGCGGAGTTGACCGTGACGATGGAGTTCAGGGTGAGAATGTGGTAAAATCTGAAAACGTGATAAAAATCAGGCTGCCACGAGGGCTTTTCTTTTTCTGGATTGCTTTTGAAAACACTGTCGGTTGGGTTTAGGAAAGGCGCTGGGTGGGGGGAATCGGTCGGTCAGTCAGTCAGTCGACAGCGGCTTCCTGGTGGATTTATGCAAGAACAGCAGGTGTGAATGGCACTCGCGAGAGAAATTTGAGATCTGAAAAAGCGCACACAGCGGCCTCTGGTGGATTCGCGAAAACAAAAACTGCAAAAAAACATAGCTCCTGGGACATATTTGGCGCTCTCCAGAAATGTATACAGGGGTACGTAATCAGAATGAGCCTGGGTTGGCAAAAATTGTTATTAATCGCATCCAAAATAAAAGTTTGTGTTGACATAATATGTGTGTGTATTATATATGTATTATGTATATGTGATACACACGCAGACATAGAAACAAAACTATTTTGTTACATAGATATTTAAATTTATATATAATTTGTATCATATACTATATATTTATATCTAAATATAAATAAACATTTTCTCAAATATATGCATGCATGTATGTATTTATATATACATAATAATTACACACAGTACACCCATTTAAATTATGTCAAAGCTAACTTTTATGTTGGATGCGATTAATTGCGATACATTTTTGCCCAGCACTAATATGAATACAATATTCATAAATTTTCTTTTCGGCTTAGTCCCTTTTATTAATCTGGGGTCGCCACAGCGGAATGAACCGCCAACTTATCCAGCATATGTTTTACGCAGCGGATGCCCTTCCAGCTGCAACCCATCACTAGGAAACATCCATACACACTCATTCACACACATACACTACGGACAATTTAGCTTACCCAATTCACCTACAGCGCATGTCTTTGGACTTGTGGGGGAAACCGGAGTGCCCGGAGGAAACCCACGCGAACACGGGGAGAACATGCAAACTCCACACAGAAATGCCAACTGACCCAGCCGGGGCTCGAACCAGCGACCTTCTTGGTGTGAGGCGATCGTGCTACCCACTGTGCCACCGTGACGCCCCATGAAAACAATATATATTATATAATATATAATAATATACATAATTTTTTAAATAACAATAATAACAATTTATTTTGACTATTTATCACCTATAAACAGCTTATGTCTTGTTGATATTTGTCAATCCATAAAAATAAAGTAATAATGTAATTATTAATTGTTAATATCTACACAAATATATGCAATATTTTATGTACATTGTATAATAATACTGTTTTGTAATATAATTTGTACTGTGGCTGGTGGTCACAGAACAGTAGCAGCTGCTAAGAAATAGTGGCGACGGATTATTTGTGTTGTGTGGATGTGGAAGTGAATAAAGCTGACTCAGAACTACTCTGTAAGAACTAGGGGAAGGGTGACGGCTAAAATGGTGTGTTTACGTGTGGCAGGAAGAGAAAAGACCGCATTATGCTTAGATGGACAAAATGACTCTTTAAAATTAAAGTCTGACTGCCTCATAAACTCTAATGGAATGAGAGTAAAAGGTAAGCCAGAATTCACTGCCAATAATCTAATATTTGATCAACACAATCTGAATCAGATAAAATCTAAAATACCATCTTGCCTGCAATGGTCACATTTGTGTGTCAGAAAATATTATAGATGACTGTGCAAGTACAAATGTGTGTCTGTTTTAATCCTCGTTATCTGGCATTGGGGTGGACCATCTGTGCAGGATATATAGTGTCTCACACATGCCACAAAGAGAGGGAGAATCTTCTGATATTAACATGACTAAGACAATACTCTGATTAAGAATCTGCCATGTATACAGATTTTTGATTACCCTAATCTTTCTAAAGTCAAAGTAAACACTAATCAAATTTAGATGTGGATTGTGTAATTCTCTTATTTAGGAAGTCTTACTATGGATCTGATGTGCTTATTGATGCACCACTGATCTCTGACACCAAGATAACATTAATCAAAGCAAAGTCACATTTTAATGGATCCACTGGATCTGAGCCAGTAAAATAATGCTCCATCTAATCTTTTACGCCGTTCAGAAGCCAAAATCCAGCCTCTTCAGTCAGTGTGAAAAGACATTTGTTCTGAGGTAGTCTACATTAAACTGGACAACAAGAGAAGCTCTGCTCAACCACTGACTCATAAGCTTAAGATAGAATCATAACCTTCACCTAAATCATCTCAGTTGATCAACAGATTAGCAGGATTTACTGCTACCAAACTGATGACCTAATTTGCTATTATGAAATAAATAGATTGTAATGTCAATATTAAATGTTAATAATAATAAAATAAAATGTATTGAATGATAAACTTTTAAAAAATCTAATTAATATCCATCCAATAAGGCTAGTTTGTAGTGGACATGGTGAACAATGTCTGCCAACGTACATGGCGAGCTAACTGGACAAACTGGTAACAGCAGGAAAGCCGTCCATACGGAGGTAAGCGGTCAGCTGGTAAGCACGAAAAGGAACGGCATCATACCACCCTGTAGTGTTTGTTTTAAAGATGAAATGCAGCCATATGTACTTCTGGCTACATTATTTGCGATCTCCAGAAATGTATATAGGGCTACGTTTTCAGAATGGGCCTATGTTGCAACATATGGTACCTCCAGTAGTAAACATTCACCCTGTCAGAAAACATTTGCAAAGTCGTTTTGACAGTTTTTTGACACACCAAAGTCTTGTTGGAGCTTCATATGATTACACTTGAACCACTGAAGTCGCATGGAATGTTTTGACAATATTTTTGGTTCCCTTTTCTGGACTTTAAACATCTCGGGACCACTGCTGTCTATGGAGGATCAGAGAGCTCTCAGATTTCATCTAAATTATCTTCAATTATCTTCATCATAGTATGTTCCTGCACAACAGGAGAAGCTTGAAAGTGTTTCTAGGAATGCATTTTTTATGCAATCACACCAGACGTGGATGAAGCATTATGAAGTGTGGATGAAACGTTAAGTACGAGTGATTTACATGTGAAGTCAATGCAAAGACGCGATTGGACATCCTGCGATGCTATTCCTAAGAATTTTGGCCGTTTGACTTGCATATTGTTTTCTTCTCATTCCCATCTTTTAGGTGCTCTATAGCTCCCTCTAAAGTCTTTGCTTTTGCTTTTTGGCTCAGTGGTTAGCACTGTCACCTCACAGCAAGAAGGAGGCTGGTTCGAGTCCCGGCTGGGCCAGTTGGCATTTCTGTGTGGAGTTTGCATGTTCTCCCCATGTTGGCGTGGGTTTCCTCCGGGTGCTCCGGTTTCCCCATCAGTCCAAAGACATGCACTATAGTTGAATTCAATAAACTAAATTGGCCGTAGTGTATGAGTGTGTGTGTGTGTGAATGTGAGAGTGTATGGGTGTATTGGGTTTTGGCTTGAAGGGCATCCTCTGCGTAAAACAAATGCCAGAATAGTTGACGGTTCATTCTGCTGTGGTGACCCCTGATAAATAAGCCGAAGGAAAATCAATGAAAATTGTAATAAGGTGAATGTAGACTGAAAGGGGCTTACCCTGGTAGAGCTGAATGAAAGGTGTGTGGATGGAGGGATGGATGAGGCCTTCAGGAAGATCCCTCAAGAACTGCTTGAGTAAACTGGCTACTGCAAACGCATCTGCTTCCTGAGCCAGATCCACTGCTTCTCCACCATCAAACCTCTGCCGCAGGTTCTCCACTGTCCGCACACTGCCGTTCACTCTGAACAGACCCTCCTGACGAAGACCTGACACACAGAGAGAAAAAGAGATGCAAAGCTTTTAATTCAAACTGACAGCAGGTTCGGTTTTTAACAGGTAATGCTCACACAGATTTTTGAGCCCATTGCTCAATCTATGTAAATGTGTGTAAATCTATATTTATTCAGTGTTTATGTTTATTACAGTCATGTTATTGAGTAATACACAAATGTTTTAATAGTTTATGTACACTACAGTTTGTAAAGCGTCTGCTAAATGTGTAAATGTAAAATGTAAAGTTATATTTTTTGTCTGTTCAATTCAAGTTTATTTGCATAGCACTTTACACAATAATTACTGTTTCAAAGCAGCTTTACACACATTATTGCATTACGATGAAATTTAGAAAAGATAAGGTTATTAGTTACCATAACTTTATTAGTTACTAATAACTTTAACTAAAGCGGCATGGTGGCTCAGTGGTTAGCACTGTTCCCTCACAGCAAGAAGGTCGCTGGTTCGAGTCCCGGCTGGACCAGTTGGGATTTCCGTGTGGAGTTTGCATGTTCCGGTTTCCCCCACAGTCCAAAGACATGCGCTATAGGTGAATTGGGTAAACTAATGAACTTTAACTAATTAACTAATAGCTTTTAAAAGTCATAAGTATATATAAACATAGTTAACGTTTGGTGCATATATCATATGAGAGACTTTCTTTGTTTAAACAAGTGGTTCTATTTTGATTTGCATTGTAAACCTTAAAAGTTATTTTCTTTATTTCATGTGTTAAATTTTAATTACTGTACTCTCAAAATCATTTCCGCATAAATTGGAATGTATCTGCATAAATCTGCAGATTGTCCAATAATTCTGCGCAGAAATGGCAAAAGAAATGTAAGCTAAGTTTCAAAGTGACAGTTCACTCAAAAATGAATCGTTCCTCCTTTTTCACCCCCACACACAAGTGGTTCTAAACTTGTATGAGTTTCTTTCTTCTGTTGAACACAAAACAATATATTCTGAATGTTGGAAAAAAGCAGCCATTGACATCCATAGTAGGAACTAAAAATTATGTGTCAAGGGGTGTTTTTTCCCCCTGCATTCTTCAGAATATCTTCATTTGTGTTCAACAGAAAAAACTCTCCCTTTAACATAGAACTAATGTAAATAAATATGACAAGATATTTGATCAATTTAATAAAAACATACAGTATAATCAAAGTAACACTTCTAATGTCGAAGCACTGTAATAGCCAGTTTTTCTCAAAGAGCAGTGATTGGATGATCTGAAAGCTCACAGCGCCACCCAGTGGAAAGTAAGCTGAACTGCAGCTTTTGGTCTTCAGATTTTGTTTACATAGGATCTATTGATAGAATGGATCCAATTCTAATATTCAAATGTTAACTACAGATATAATTCAAGGATTTTAATTAAGTTAGTAAGTTTCGTTGGATTATATTTCATTGATTCTAAAAGTTTTTTTTAATGAATTTTAAAAGTTCAAGAATACAAAGGAAACAACATTCATATTTATTTGACAATAAACAGTATGTTCAGTACATTCGACTCTTTTAGCAATGTAAGTTGATTTAGTCAATGAGTACAATTCTCTGTGTAAAATGTAAAAATGAGTTTAAGGGCGTCACGGTGGCGCAGTGGGTAGTGATGTCGCCTCACAGCAAGAAGGTCGCTGGTTCGAGTCCCGGCTGGGCCAGCTGGCATTTCTGTGTGGAGTTTGCATGTTCTCCCCGTGTTCGCGTGGGTTTCCTCCGGTGCTCCGGTTTCCCCCACAAATACAAAGACATGCGGTATAGGTGAATTGGGTAGGCTAAATTGTCCGTAGTGTATATGTGTGAATGAGAGTGTATGGGTGTTTCCCTGTGATGGGTTGCAGCTGGAAGGGCATCCACTGCGTAAAACATATGCTGGATCAGTTGGCGGTTCATTCCGCTGTGGCGACTCCAGATTAATAAAGGGACTAAGCCGAAAAGAAAATGAATGAATGAATGAAACATGAGTTTAAACCCACTATTTAAAGAATGGATACAATTCTAACACTAATTGTAAAATTCAAATTTCAGTTATGAATAGAGTTTTAAAGTCTAATAATTAAATTGGATTGTAAATTGTAGATGTTTTTTGATGTTGTTTGTTGAAAAGTATTCATATTAGTCTGTCAACACTTGTATAAAAGTAATTTCAATTCTAATCTTGCTAGTTTTGTTAACTGTGAAATTACTATTACTAATTACTAATACTACTTTAAATCAAATAAATTGGTTCATATTCAAAAAACAGCCATGAAAATCATAGGAATAAAACAATACGAGCCCATACAGACTCTTTATGAACAGGCGGTCATGAGAAGAGCATTAAATATTAGTGCTGATTCCAAACATCCTCTTTTCAGTGAATATCAGCTGTTGCCATCAGGAAAAAGACTGAGAATGCCAGTGTGTAAAACCAATAGATTGAAGCTTTCGTTTGTTCCTACCTCGATAACTGTTGAACTCTACCAAGAACAATCCACCTGTAGTATATTAGCACCTGACTGTGTTCTGTCTCTTATATAGTTCATATTTATATATGGTCTTATTTCGTAAACAATGTATGTTCTTAATTGTTTTGTTTGTTTTATTTATTTTATTGTCTGCTTAGAGCAACGTTGTAGCTCTTTTTTGCCCAAGACAAATTTCCCCTCGGGGACAAATAAAGTTTATCCTATCCTATCCTATCCTATTCTACTTTGTAACAGGTAAAGTAGTTTTTAATAGTATTTTTTATTGTATTTTTATATAAATACCACAAAATGCATCCTATAAAAGCACAAAAATATTTTTCACAACTGACTATGGATTGGTGAACAATTTAGTAGTTTTACAAAAAAATGAAGACACTTTTCCAAAAGATTTTGCACAGACACAGTTCTGCTTTTGTACATACTGAACGAGTTCTGCTTTTTCATTATGGCCGACATCGATCCAGAAGCCAATTACCTAATGCTAACAGTTACAGCTTGCTCCTTATTGTCTGAAGGCTTTGAGCCGTTCACTAAAGCTGTAAAAGCTGTGACTTTATGTTCCTAGACAACATGTACAATTAGCAGATAGAAAAGCAGACCGGTTGCCAGTTCACATTGACTTCTGCCAAGAAAAAGTGCACTGGGTGTACAAAATAAAAGAAGAACACAAAAGAAAATCTGATTGCATTTTAAAAAGTACAAAAATGATTTTAAAAATGTCTGTCAGGCTGACGAACACTTAACACAACCCACACAGACTCTTCCATACCCCTCACTGCACACCATCAATATGTAGCATGCACTGCACTTTAACCAATTAATACTGCCTACAACTATGTGGACACCTATTCATTGTACATATCGCTGTCAACTTTACATTGTCGTTGTACTTGCACTGTCTGTATTTTGCACTGACGTTGTATTTGCACTATGTGTATTTTGTACTGTCTGGAGCCAGCACCTAAGCCTTTCACTCATCATAGCACACGTGCTGCTGATGATGTGACAATAAAAGTGATTTGATTTGATAAAACTTTTTACTTTTGACTTTTTTTTAATGATTTTTTAAAATGACTTTTTAAAATGATTAATTGAGATATTATGACTACATACAATACCCACCATTATAAATGCACTGCAGGACTAAGGCTATTAAAGGTATTATTACATTTTGTCAATTAATTGATTTGTAAATCAGGTATTTTCAATTTAAAATGTCTGTCAGGTAAAGTTACTTTTAAAAATAATATATTACAATCTTAAGTCTTTTTCTTTTTAAAAACTAACTTAATGTGTTACTTAGTTACTTTTTAAAGAAAGTCATATGAAAGTATGTGTTATGCTATTTTTGCTTAATTGATTTATTTAAAGATTAAGATATGCTTAAGATTGCAATATATTAATTTTAAAAGTAACTTTACCCAACACCTCGTGCATGTCTGTCAACCACCCATATACTATAGCAAAAAATGTGTATATATATATATTTTATTTAAAAAATTTTTTGCTATATTTGTAATATATATAAATATTATAATATAATACATATTATATATTGCATTGCATTATTAAATTAAAATTACTTATAGCCTGTTCATTCCAGTGATGTAAAAAAATTATAATATATATTTATATTATAAAATTTAAAGGGACAAAGAACAAAGTATTTCTCTAGTTATTGCTACAGTTTAACTTTGCAGCACCTCCAAAAACAATCACATACAACAAATCCCAAAAGTATCTCTAATGGCAGAAATATCTGAATCAGCAGTAACCAGGACATGATGTGCGCTGCGTTCAGTCACTGCATACATTATAACACCTCACCAAAGAATTCCTCAGGTTACTCTCAATACTTTATCACTGTTCCCAGATCAGATTTCCTCAACCGCAATGAGGTCAAACATTAGATCTGACGCTCGTTTCTTCATCAGTGTTAAGTTGCTTTGACACAATCGACTTAAAAAATGACCTTTTTAGTAAAGCGCTATAGAAATAAAGTTGACTTGCCTTGTTTCTGCAGGTGCTCCACCAAACGTCGCACCACTGCAGGCACCTCGTCCTCCAGCAGACCCAGATCTTGGAGCTCCAGCAGGGACACACCGAACGTCTTCCTCCCCTGCGAACGGGCTCTGATTGTGGGCATCTGCACCATCCACTTCATGTCCTCCTTGATCTGGACGGCGGCCTTGTTGTGCTTAGAAAAGCAGAAGAGTGAGGAGCAATCCACCACATCCACCCTTCTCACCGTCTGCATCTCCAACAGCCCATAAATCACACTCTCACACCGCAGGTACAGGTGGATCTGTCACTCTCTATGTGTGTGTGTGTGTGTGTGTGTGTGTGTGTGTGTGTGTGTGTGTGTACGTCACGAGGGGTTGCCATGCACCTGTAACCAGGTTAGGGGAAACACAACTACATAGTGCACACACACACACACACACACACACACACACACACACACAGCTGACTGTATATCAGTTCAAGCTCAGCTGTTTTGAGAACAGGCTGATCTAGTGGAGGAAAGCTATAAAATGTTCTGCATTCAGGAAGTTAGACTGATAGGATGAACAAATGTTTACTTTATGGGAATGTTTTCTTTAAAGAGAAACTAAACGGGGTCATTAGTTGTTACAGTGTAAGCATATATGTAATATGTAAATATTTTCTTTATAAAAATATATGTAAGATATATATTCAGCTTTGCAATTAGAGGAAATCATTTTTTTTTATTAAATCAACCTTAAATAGTGTGTTCATTATAGTATTCCCCTGAAAAAATTAGCAAAGTGTTTCTACAGACCATTTGTGTACAGACCATACAGTACAGTGTACAGTGTACATTTTTTCCTAAAGCCTGTTTTCACCATATATAAATAAGAGGCTGAGACACACAGGTTAACTCACGATACGATATTATCACGATATTTTGTCCCCGATGTTGCTATATCACGATATCAGCGGTATATCACTAGAAAACCAATATATCACGATATTTGTAAATGAATGAGAAAAAATGCTGGGTATACTGCAGCCAAAACGGTAAACTGCTGCAGTCAGTGATTAATTAATTTAGAGCTTTTGTACATTTAGATAAACATCGATACTTGGCACCATAGTATCGATTATGTATCACGGCTGGAAATATCACGATATATTGGCATACCAATATTTTGTCCCATATATATATATATATACTTTTATTTGCATGCATCTTATTGTTCTGACATATTTGTCTTCACATTTTATAGTTACGAGATATACAAAGTTAGTTAATAGATATTTATAAAATAAAAAAGTCAGATTTAAAAAAAAAAAAATTATATATCTCAGAATTCTGACTTTATTTCAATTCAACTTTATTTATTTTTCTGTTTTTTTTTTTATAGTTCCTTTACCTTATTCTGTGGCCAAAATAAACTTCCATTTTCTTAATTGGGTATTCAGTACTAAATATTCTCTTTCAGCAAACAAGGACACATTGTGAACACTTTTTTAGTTATACTCAGCTTAAAAAAGCAATTGCTTCTACAATCAAAATACAATCAGAGAAGATTTGCTGCAGTTTAGATGTTTTTCCTATTTATAGGAAAGTTAGCTTTTATAATAATAATAATAATAATAATGAAGTTTGAGTTCTATATGACTTGATTTATGATTTCCATAATGGGCATGTAACTATTAATATTTACGTTCAAGTATGTTTGATGTTAAGTTTTAAATGTCCACATATAATACCTTTACATAACCTACATAATATTCTGCTTTGAATTTCTCTAAACTAATATAGTTTTTATTACACATTACACTATCATCTTAAAAAAATGTGAATAAAATTTTTGTAATTGAAGATTTACATTCATTATGTATCATGTTTTCTTGTTTAAAATAAAACAATTAAAATATACTGTATTAACAGGCTTAAATTTGGTGTTATATTCAATTAAAATGAAAATAACTGTTTTCTATTCTAATATACTTACTTTTTTTACTTCTTACTATATTTACTAATATACTTACTTTCTAATATAATTACTGACATAATTTATAACTGTGATGTAAAGCTGAATTTTTAGTATCTCCACGCTCCCGTCACATATTAATTCTACTTACTACTATACTTAATAATATACTTAGTTACTTTCTAATATAATTACTGATGTAATGTATTCCTGTGATGTAAAGATACATTTTTAACATCATTAATCCGCTCTCCAGTGTCACATGATCTTAACTCACTGTTAATTCACTGCTCATTATTATCATCAGTATTAAAAACTGTTGTGCTGCTTTTTTTAATACAGTAAATTGACTTTACGGTCGCTTTTAACCTAATAAACGTTTCTTTCAAAAAACAAATAGAAAATCATATTGAGGCATGCGTTTTGAACAGCAGTGTACTGTGCATATTGAGTCTAATTTGGAAGCTTTATATCTCAATATGCTTGATGAAGCCTTTCGTGTTCAGTTTTTGAAGTTGACATTAAGAACATAAGCTGGTCTGAGCTCCTCGTGAGACCCAAAGAAACAGATGTCCATGAAATCACACACACACACACACACACACACACACACACACAAACACTTCATGTGTGTCAGCATACAGTCATGCTATTCACAGTCAATGACAATAATAAAACACTTACTCTGTGCTGCTAGTTTTCATTGCAGGTTTAGACTTAATCCTAATTACTTAATGACACCCCCCCCCCCCCCCCTTTTATTTTTATTTTTGCGGGACGTCAATGACTATTCAAACCTTCCCCCACAGACTGAAATAACACTTCAGTTTAAGCTCCTCACATCAAATACTGAGGAGTTTAGTTAAGCTAGCTCAAAATCTTGCTAAAATACATCATTGTTTAAAAGTCTGTGGTCTTTTTTAAAAGAAAGTGAGACCTTTATTGAGTAAGAATGCTAAAATGACAGTCGAGTAATTCATAATGTTAGCAAAAAATGCCGTTAAACTTTTCAATAGTACTAATGTTAGCACTATATCACCTCAGTTTGTTTTACTAACCAATAAAATAAGCTTCATTTCCAACATAGGAGGATAAAAAAGGTAATTGCAGCTTTTAAATCTCACAATTCTGATTTATTTATTGCACTTGAAAGTTGACATTTTATAATAGACTAGAGTAGTTTATATATTATTGCAATTTCAAGTTATTAACTCGCAATTGTAAGTTAACATCTTGTTAGGTTTGTGAGATGTAATCTGAGAGGAAAAAGTCAGAATTGCAAACAACTCAGAATTGAAGTTGAGCTAACTCTAACTGAAGTGTATTGATCACAATTTTCTTTCTCTAAATTGTATACCTTTGAACTTTGTGTTCGTCAAAAAATTCGGAAACGGAATTCAGAAAAACATTATCGACAAAAACGTATAGTGTGATATTTTTGCTGAAAATTCAGCTTTGAATCAGAGGAATACACTTGTAAAAAATGTTGGGTTCCACACAATCAATTTGTGTTGGGACAACATGAAGAAATTAAATTAACTTACTAGTTTCTACAAATTTAAGTGGATTGAACATAAAACAATTAAGCTATCCAAAAAAAGACTCAAGAATTGAGTTGTTTCCGCTCATTTTAAATAAGTAGTTTGAACAAACAACAAACTTCATTTTTTTTGAGTGTATATTATATTTTAAAATATATCCAAATATTAAATTGTGTTTGTTTTTTGTTTTTTTAAGTAATTAATTTAATAAATTGTTTAATTAATTAAATTTTTTTTAGAGCTTATAGTGTAATTGGTAATAATACAAATGTAAAACTATATAGAGAATTCAAAACAGATTAATATCTAGGTTATGTAAAGCTTTTATATGAACATTTAAAATTTTACCTCAAACATACTGAATATTTCACAATATTACCTTTTACTATTAGCACAGGACATTTTTCAGATGCAGTCTATAAATAGCAAATGCTCAGATTCAAATAACGTGTTACAAATGGCAAAATGGGGCATTGTGTTACTAGACAGTGCTCAATTTCACAATCTGCATCTCTGCTGGCTCTGAAGCAAGTCTCAGCCTGCTCATTCATATCTCATAGACATGTGCTGTGTGTGGTCCTGACAGCAACCGCTCATAGCGACAGCTGCACAGCACAATACAGCATAGATTAGCAACACCGGCTAAAAAACATGATTTCTTTTCTCTTTGCCATGATGACAGTACATAATATTTGACTAGATATTTTTCAAGATACTAGTATTCAGCTTAAAGTGACATTTAAAGGCTTAACTAGGTTAATTAGGCGAGTTAGGGTAATTAGGCAAGTCATTGTATAATGATGGTTTGTTCTGTAGACAAACAACAAAAAAATACTTAAGGGGGCTAATAATAATGACCTTATGGTTGGCTTTAAAGAATTAAAAACTGCTCTTATTCTAGCCGAAACAAAACAACTAAAACTTTTTCCAGAAGAAAAAATGTTATAGGAAATACTGTGAAAGTTTCCTTGCTCTGTTAAACATCACTTAGGAAATATTTAAAAAAGAAAAAAAATTACAGAAGGGCTAATAATTTTGACTTCAACTGTATATGACCTCGAACCCCAAATTAAGGTATATTTGTGGAATCAGCCCATCTTTTATGCCAAAAAATCGTTTAAATATTATGTAAAGATTGTGTTTCTTGAAGACATTTTGTACATTTCCTACCATAAGTATATCAAAACTCAATTTCTGATTAGTAATATGCACTGCTAAGGATGTAGTTTGAACAACTTTAAAGATGATTTTCCTCAATATTTTGATTTATTTATTTTTAACCCTCATATTCCAGACTTTCAAATAGTTGTATCACAGACAATCCTATCATAACAAACAATGCACCAATGGAAAGCTTACTCTTTCAACTTTCAGGGTTTTCAAAACGTGACACTTGGTTGACTGGTTTTGTGGTCCATGCTGTAAATCAATAATATTGCTGCCTTAAATTTTTAAGTTGAATCAAATGAACTTTTCTAGTCATCTCAACTTACATCAAACTGACTAAAAAGATGAAGTTAAACTTTGTATAACGTTTTAATAACAATTTTGCTGAAACCTGATTAACTTAAAATAAGTCAAAGCAACATCAAAATATCTGTTGTCTTGACTTTTTGTCATTAATTTTTTACAGCGCAGGGTCACATACAGGGAAATTGGGTTCTTTAAACTCAATGTCTTTGTATATGTCTCCAAAATTCTACAACTCCAAAGTAAAACTGACTTGTATATGAAGTTGAAATGAAGTTGAGATGTTGTCAGCAGCGAGGAGTTTTAAAAAGGACATATTGTAAACAGATGGGGAAAAAATGACCTCAGTCGAGCAGGTTTTACCCCGTTTTAAATCCAGGATCACAGCCTGCGCTCATTCACACGGATGCAACTCCACCGTAATCATGTGTAAACACAAACACACACACACACACACACACACACACTTTTATACTGACTGAGACACTGCCTTATAAGGAAAAGAGCAGCATGTTTTTTTTGTTTTTTTATACTTACACAAATGGCTCCAGCTCCCATTTCCCTCTATATCCAGGACGATCTTGTAGTGAAAAAGATATAAAATCTCCAAAATTCCTTCTCCTACATTAACATCCCATAATAAAGTCCGCGGGTCATTGTGTGCTGTTTTTGTTCACTGTTTAATGAGCTAAAAGCGTTTGTGAAAAGTTGAGAGGCTAAGCAGAGGAGTCAGGCTTGCTCTCCTCAAAGCTCAGTGGAGCTTTTGGTGACTCTTCACCAAATGAAATCTGAGCCCTGCATCCTCATTGGCTGATTCAGTGAGTCACGTGACCGGCTGCCCAAGCCTTTGAAAAGTCTCTCGGCATGGGGCAAACCAGAGGAAGCGGCATCAATGAGCAATTCACACTCTTTGAGAATGGTGTGAGGAGGCTTTTGTTGGGTTTGCGCATTTAAAGATGGAACTGGATTTAGAAAATGAAAGTGGTTTTCTGTGCACGTCTTCATGCTTTTAGAAATTACTGAGCAGTTTAAGGGGGAAGTTTAAGAGCGTCGTTGACTGTGTGTAAATCTGTATGCACAGACCTGTGGACCGGATGAAACAGTCTGTGCATACAAACTCTCTCTGTGCAAACAAGTACAAACAGTGGCCGTTCTCAAAAGCCTCAGTAATGGATGTGTGGAAACAGGGCTGGGGACAAAAATGTTCAACTATTATTTGATTGATATTTTCTTGATATTCTAAACTATCTATCTGTCTGCTTGTCTGTCTGTCTGTCTGTCTGTCTGTTGAACTGTCTGTCGAACTATCTATCTGTCTGTCTGTCGAACTGTCTATCTATCTGTCTGTCCGTCTGTTGAACTGTCTATCTGTCTGTTGAACTGTCTGTCTATCTGTCTGTCTGTTGAACTGTCTATCTGTCTGTTGAACTGTCTGTCTATCTATCTGTCTGTCTGTTTGTTTAAATATATGACTGTCTGTCTATTTATCTGTTGAACTGTCTGTCTGTTGAGCTGTCTGTCTATCTGTGTATTTGTCGAGCTGTCTGTCTGTGGAACTGAGTGTCTGTCGAACTGTCTTTCTATATATCTGTCTGTCTGTCTATCTGTGTATTTGTCGAACTGTCTGTCTGTCTGTCTGTCTGTCTGTCTGTCTGTGGAACTGTGTATCTGTCTTTCTGTTGAACTATCTATCTGTTTGTCTGTCTGTCTGTCGAAATATCTGTCTGTCTGTCGAACTATCTATCTGTCTGTCTGTCGAACTGTCTGTCGAACTGCGTATCTGTCAAACTGTCTATCTGTCTTTCTGTTGAACTGTCTGTTGAACTATCTATCTGTTGGTCTGTCTGTCAAACTGTCTATTTGTCTGTCTGTCAAACTGTCTGTCTGTCGAACTGTCTATCTATATCTGTCTGTCTGTGTATCTGTTAAACTGTCTGTCTCTCGAACTGTGTGTCTGTCTGTCTGTCTGTCTATCTATTCATCTATCTGTCTGTTAAAATATATGTCTGTCTGTCTACTTATCTGTTGAACTGTCTGGCTGTCGAACTGTCTGTCTATCTGTGTATTTGTCTAACTGTCTGTCGATCTGTCTGTCTATCTGTGTATCTGTCTAATTATGTATCTATCTGTCTGTCTGTCTATCTATCCATCTATCTGTTGAACTGTCTGTCTATGTATATCTGTTGAAATGTCTATCTATCTGTCTGTCTGTGTGTGTATCTGTTGAACTATGTATCTGTTGAACTGTTCATCCATCCATCCATCTATCTGTTTAACTGTCTATCTGTCTGTCTGTGTATCTGCCAAACTGTCTGTCTGTCTGTCTATCTATCTATCCGTCCGTCCGTCCGTCCGTCCGTCTGTCTGTGTATCTGCCAAACTGTCTGTCTGTCTGTCTGTCTGTCTGTCTGTCTGTCTGTCTGTCTGTCTGTCTGTCTGTCTGTCTATCTATCTATCTATCTATCTGTTGAACTGTCTGTCTGTGTATCTGTCGAACTACTGTATGTATCTGTCTATCCATCTATCTGTTGAACTGTCTATCTTCAATCTATATATCTGTCTATCTATCTATATGTCTGTCTGTCTTTCTATCTATCTATCTATCATTTTTTCCACCATATTCACACAAATTACTTGTATGTACTGTAGCTATATAGTATGTGTTATAAACTATAGTAATTTACAGGTTATAGCCACAAAGTATCTTTAATAAATCAATTGGGTCTACCAGGAACAAAGTGATAAATTACACGTAAACAAGGAGAAATGCATATGAACAATAAACCTTGATTTACTTTATGTCCTTGCCGAAACATGGATCACATGATAACTTAATACTGTAAAACTTTTCTACACCACGAACCAGGTTTCCACACAAGAGTCCACCAGAGTCATGAAAACTGAAGAGAAGTGAAAAGAAGAGCAGAAATCATGAGCAGAAAGCACTAGAAGGAAATAGTTTATAGTTAAGCATTAGCACACCTGAAGGACATTTCAAATAGCTTGGTTGGTCATACAGTAGCTTGATTATTTATTGTGTTCATGTACAGTATGCACTTGCTCAAGCATTAAGTTGTATACATTTTCGTTTAAGTCAGAGTGCACAATATGGCCCTACTGTACATTCCCATTTCAATCATCTTTACAATAAATGCATCATTAATATCCGATGCTACTCACCAAGCACTGAATAGCAAGTAGAACAAAGGATAAATAGATGCTCTCACCAGAATAAATGAACTGAATGGAAATGATCAACAGGTCTTTTGTTGCTCTGGCCTCTCTCGTCCCCCTGCCTGTTGCATAATCTCCAATCTCTTGGTTTGAGTCGGCAAACCTGGCTGCTCTCAGGTGTCATGGTAACCACTTTGACCAATCAATCAGTTCTCGGTTCTAGAATGAATGAACAACTCCCTTACTAGGCTCCATATTGTAACTGATGTTTAAGGTTAACTTGTATTACATAACTTATATCACATAAGGTTCGTTGCTGGAGTATGTTTTTGTTGAGGTCATTTGTTTGTACTATTTCAATATATGTTTAAAATTATGCTAAAAACTACATCACTCCTGATGCTGTTGGAAAATTCCACCAACTTGGCAAGCATTATTCAATCTGTCAGTAAGTAAGAATTTTAAATTTAAATGACACTTTTTAACTCAATGGTTGGGTTTGTCCATATTTGACCCAACATTGGGTTACAACAACCCAATTTTAGAAGTGTACAACCATTTTAGAAGGGATTTTTAGTAGAAACACCTGAATCGGTGGTCCAGTGTCTTTGGAAACCCATTTTAGAAGATATTTTTAGGAGAAACACCAAGATCT